>JAHBCN010013726.1:0-24005 GCA_019359885.1 Listronotus oregonensis
TTTAATAACCCAGAAATACCAAAATTGGGAAATCATCTAAAAGATAGTTAGTTGCCTTACTTTTCTCACTTATTTCCTATGAAATTTTTATTTTCTATTATTCATAATGATATATTATTATTTATTCGGTTACCTAACGTTATGTCTCAAAAAGAAGCACCTAATTTAAATATAAAAATACTAACCTAAAGTAAAAATGCCGGGTATTTACCCTTTGATTTGCAAGACAAAACTATCAACATCTACTCATTTTGTTACGATATTATAAGTAACAAACAATAAACACAAAATTATAGTCACAATTTAATAAACATAATAAATAAAAATAAGAAGGTTTTTATCAATCCAAAAAATTCTGCAACCAAAATAAATCACCAAAGCAAAACAATCAAACTAATGGCCTCATAAAGAAATGTGTTGCCTAACTACACAGTTTATCATGTTAAGTAAACAAACATTAAATTATTTCGTGGAATTTCTTATGCGCAAAATCGGCGGGGCCAACTCACAGTTATTTTCATGCTGGGCTGGACATTTTTTGATCGAAGGCCATAGCATTGGGCTTCCATACCCTTTAAACTTCCTTGGTTTTATCCTATTATTCTTTTTTCACTTTTTACCATTCTCAAAGGCTTCATTCAGCCCTGGTCTATTAATAATCATTCGCTACATGGCATGACCATTAGATCCTTTCTGAAAAAAGTTAACCTACTAAAAGTCGTTGAAATAACCAATTTTTCCTATTGTATAAATTTTTATTAACTGTTTACAAAAAAGAAAAAAAATTAAACCTAATTTTTGCAAAAACTATTATTAGTATTAGCCATCGCCAGTTGCTTTGGTATTTATTGCTTAAATTACCTAAAAACATAAAAATTCGAATAACCGTTCCAAGCCTTATCTTGAATACAAAATTTAAAAATTAAAATTGCGTCCCACGATTAATATTGTATATAGCAACAGCATAGAATTATCGTCTCCTTTTATGTCAAGAGACATAAATGTTCGTTAATTAGTGTAGGCACTGACGGATATCGAAAACACCTTAACCAACATTTATATTCAAAAAAGAAAAAAAAAGTTCGTCATATAGACAAAGTTATTAAGAAAGTTTTATTAACTTCCATAGCTAATCTATGCATCTAATGTCGCGTGTTTAAATAAATACAACTTATGATATCAATTTTGCTCATATTCGTCACACCTATCTTTTTAAACTTATACAAGGTTCCCCATAATAGACTACCTATTTTGATATTGAAATAAATTCTATATGAGATAAGTCAAGTATTTTTTTATATTATTATCTTCTATGGCCTTTGGATTTGAATCAACATATTTTTAATCGAGAAGGCACCTGTCACAAAACTAGAAAAAATTAATTTTTGTAAAAGGTTATTTTTTTTTAATAAAGCATTATTAGGTTTGAACACATAATTTAATGTTTAGTTTAATTCTCATGGATTATTAAGTTTAACAACGAGTTTTTAACGTGAAAAACATAAAGAGTAACTTAATAGGTAAGATAAAGCACAGTACATACCTCTAAAAACTCTAAAAGAGTTTGCGAGGGTTTAAATGGCCGACTCATTTTACTATTTGGGATTTAAATTGGCTTTAAGGTCCCCGGACTTAACTGCTCCAGACTTTTTCTGTGGGGCTATTTAAAGTCAAAGGTTTTGCAACTCGTCCAGAAAACATCCAAGATCTAAAGTCCGAATTCCTAGAGGTTCGGTAAAATCAGGTTTTTTATCGTGTATGAATATTTTTGTCAAATCTTGAAAAGTGCAAAGTTGATGGCACTTACTTAAAAGACGTAATTTTTGAAAGTTAGAATAAGTCGTATGCTATAGTAAATCCCAAAGAGTAAATTGTAATTAAATGTAATAAAATGTTTAAAGTTTTAACAATTTTACTGAGCAATTAAAATGGGTGGTCTATTATGGGGAACCCTGTATTTTAAATAAAGATTCAAATTCCGGATATCGATTAAGGTTAAGCTTACAATTGAATGCAAGAGTCCATATCAGCCCTTGATTTCGAGTGGGCGATTTTTATATCCAATGACCAATAACCCATCAATCGTTGTATAAGCCTCGTAAAATGCAGAAGCTGAGAGCAGCTTGGTTTGCAAAAGCTGCATGTTTGTAAAACCTGCGGGTTTAAACCAAGGATGAGACTATGGTTGTACGTCACAGTTATTAGGCCCATGGTGAGACTAAACAGGTTGCAGATATCGGCATATCTGTCCATAAATGGCATCCTAGAAGCCATTATGTACGTATGCCTATGAAAATTATTCTGAATTCTGGATTTAACTTCTTGGAAATGTGTATCAAAACAGAAGCCATCATCAGCGCCTATAGAATAAAAACTACGAGCTCGCGGATTCAACATCGGAAGACTTACAGCCACAGCACAGCAAACCACAGTACGAGATGTGTTCAAAAAATAACGAGCATTTTTAAATTTCGTGGATTTGGAGAGTTCGATTGTCACTTTTTTTATGTTGGTATACATGCCTCTTACGTATGATAAAATTTTCAGCTGTATTTATTGCTTACTTCGTCTGTGGCAGCGGCTAAATTTAGACGTGTTTTTATGAGCTCGGCGATTTTCGTTTATAAGAACAAAACGGAGCCATGTCTGGCGAATATAGAGGCTGGGGATAGTTACAGTATTGTTTTTGGCCAAAAATTCACCAACAAGCAACAAAGTGTGAGCAGGTGTATTATCGTGGTGCCAAAGCCATGGGTTGTTTTTCCATAAATCCGGGCGTTTGTTCCGCATTGGTTTTCGCAATTAGTTTTGAACTTGTAGGTAGCACTCCTTATTGACCGTTTGACTTGCCGCCAGAAAAAAACAGGATAGAACTCCTCTGGTTTTCTAGATACTCCAAAAAAAAGCAATAAGAAAGTAGATGAACTAGAAAAAGCCTAAAAATTTTATAGGCTTAGAGCCAGTTCCTGGACTATCAAAACAGGCGACGACAACCATTTACATAATACCCATGTAAATCCTAGTCATCCGTTAGTTCACGTCAGAAATAGCAAAGTCCGCCAATGAACTCATTAGTTAATCACGTTTTCAGTAATTAGATTAAAATTTTAATCGCATTCTTAATATAACCGTTCAACGCCTCGCTAGAACACTTGTAGGTGGCAATCTTAATTATGACAAAAATAAAACTCGCGTCCTACGATAATTAAACAACTTAATTTAGCGAGAACGATAGAGAAAGGAAGGGAGAAGGAATTATCTTATCCTTTTATTTTTATGTTTATGTACGCTTAATTCTGTTTGTAAGCCACTTTGTGTTGGCACTAAAGAATACCTACAAGCGTTTGGTAAACAGCTCAACAGACGTTAATTAGTTATTAAACGCAGCACGTGTTTTCAGAATAAATGTTTTTACTGAAAGGGAAACCATTTAAAAGCGTTTTTATTCTTTGGTCGATGTGCAGTGAATGTACGAAAAAGGTAATTCGTAGTCTGAGTGCTAATGACAACGACATACATACGTAGGTCGCAGCGAACTATAAGAAATACAATTCATTTGTGACAAAAAATTGCTTTATTGTTTTTTAAAATATTCTCCTTTTAACTTAACACATTTATTTACGCGATAAAACCAATCAGTAAAACATGAATGACTTTGATCCAGATTCACTTCCTAAACAAATATTTTAAACGCAGAAACAGCTTTATTTGGATTTGGAAAACGCCGACCAAGCATTTTATCTTTAAATTTTGGAAATAAAAAGAAGTCACATGGCGATAGGTCGGGGCTGGAAGGTGGATATTTCAATAATTTCACCCTCGACTGCTCTAAAAATCGATTTGTTTGCAGCGCCGTATGGGACGAAGCATTATCGAGGTGCAAAACTATGTTGCTTCTTGGACGCACTAGTCGAACTTTTTCCAGCGCTTGAGGCAAACAAACTGTAGTGTATCAAAGAGCATTAACTATCCGTTAATCTTCCAATAAAACCGTTGTGACTGACGCAATCATCTTTTTCCCCACACTTCGGGACTGTCTATTTTAACTGGATTGGGGTTGTTGAAAACTCCCATTGAGCCGAGTGGCGTTTTGATTCAGACTCATGTTTCCGCACCAGTGATGATGTCGTGAGCATTTATACCATTGTGGCATTTTTAGATTTCTTACCATTTGACGCGGTGCTTTTGAGCTTCGGTTAAATTATGGGAATCTACAACCACAAACTTTCTAATTTCAAGATGATGGTGCAGATCTTTTCGACTTAGTCATTCAACCCCAAATCCCCTTGATAGATACGATAGTAAAAGCTTTTTTTGAAGGGGCTCTCGGTTAAAATTTAATTTGTAACGGAACCTCCTTAAACAACCCCAAAACAAACTTTTCTAAAATTTTTTCAAGAAAAAATTTGGTGAAGATCTTTTCGCTAACAGACAATTCTAAAAAATAAAAAAAGATATTTTATCGATAGCTTCTTATGTCAAGACTAAAAGACTGTGTTTTTTTATTTTGCAGTTGTTAGGCCTCTAAGCAATTTACTAAAGGTTCAAACTTAAATTTCCCTTGTAAACTCCTTAAACTCGGATTATAAAAACCGCCAAGTTTTAATAAATTTACTTATAAATTATATCTCAAAAAATTTCGCTGTAAGATACGTTTTAACGCTAACAGACAAATTCTAAAAATAAAAAAAAGACATGTATCGACTAGCAATTGCTTATGTCAAGACTTAAAAGACTGTGCCTTGGGTATATTAGTTTGCAGTTGTTTAGGCTTTACTATTTATAGGTTCTCCTGAAATCTTTGAAAAACCCAAAAAGTTGAAAGTATACCGCTAACGTTTTTAAATTACTTATAAATTTTTCCAAAACTTTGTCGATTTAACCGTTTTCTTATCTTTAATAGTTTCTAAAAGCCTGATATAGGTATGTATGAATCACCAAAATAGTCCACAGTGTATACCAAAAAACATTAAATTCAATTAGCATTGCCCTAGTTTGGATTACTAGAGATCGAACGCTGTTAGAATAACACCGATACGTCACGGTTTTATACGGGTTTGCCATATGAGACCGTGACGTATCGGTGTTGTTCTTACAGCGTTCGATCTCTACCAATATGATTTAACAGTGTTAAGATTCTTACTAAACAGACATGCTTGTCGATGACACTAGCAACCCGACTATAAATATAGGCTAGAAACTTCCAGAAAGTTTTTTTATGGGAAAGTTGTAATTAACCATTATTTACCGGCTAATTGATACTACATCTGTGTAATGACGCTAAAAGTGGCATAAAATAATAATTAATTTTACTCATAACTAATTGTAAAAGCTTTTTTATATACAGTTATGTTCTTAAAAAAGGCATACAAGTATTAGAAAGAGATAAAACCGTCTTTATTTTTGTGATTGTTTTTGTTGGAAACTATCACTAAGGTTGCCAGATGGCCGGGAATTCCGGAAAAGTCCCGGAATTTTGCGTGTGGTTCCGTGTCCAGTAATTACACCCTACCGTCCCGAAATTCATGAACACTAGTTTTTTTCCACAAAATTCGGCACCACGGGGCAACGCAACAAGAAAATATTACCGCGGTCTGTAGGTATGTGTCCTCGGTCGTGAGTTGTGATTGGAGGTGAGCGGCTTAAAGAGTTGCTCAATTTTTGTTTTGAGATCAGTTTTTTTTTGTTGGATAATACTTCACGTTGATTTTTTTACGAAAGTTTTAATTTGTATTTTAGGTTTACTTTTTATGTTTGAATATGTATCTTAAGATGATTTTTATTTAAAAAAGGCAGTGATTTCTCTTATTAGTTTAGAAACTAACTATAACTTTTTATCTATGACTGTATTTGGTATGTTTGGTTTGTATGCAGTTTGTTAGTTAATAGATTTTACAAAAAATAAAGGTATGTTTTATAACCATTTGCATTTTTTCTTTTAAAATACCTAACTAGTAATTTTGTATTATTTTTTTTATTGCCCGTCCAACAGCCAACATTTTTAATTGGATTTTGACTCTAAAACTCCAACTTCGCCAAAAATGTCCAGGAAATGATAAACCCGTATCTGGCAACCCTAGTTATCACATGTCATAGGTAAATACTTGTAAATAAATAAAATAAAAATTAATAAATATTCTTAAAAAATATTGTGTGTCTACTTAAGTTGGAACCATATGGAAAACTTTTTTATTATTAAGTTTACGAAAAAAAGTTATTCTTTATAAAAAGTTTTGCATGGTCCAAAACTACAAATGCAACCATTAGATATAATTTTTTTAAGCCGTATACGAGGTTTGTCAAAAAATATAAATTTTACTCAAGAGTAAAGTACCTTTATTTTTTAAAATACAGAAAAATGTTATAAAGTTATTTTGAATTAAAAGTTATATTTAAATATGCAATTACAGCTTAGAAATGGTGATCATTTATTAATAATTTTTCTATTTTTTTTTATCTTTTCTTCACGATTTAGTAAATTTGCCATTTTTGCTGTAATTTTACAAATACTCTGACACACAATGTCAAATATTTTAGGTCAGATGCCTAGATTATGTTAAATTGTATCAAGCCAGAACAATTTATACGGAATTGTTAGTAAATTATCAACAATCCTAAATTTTTATGCTAAATAGCTGTAATTGCATAAATAAATATAACTTTTAATTAAAAACAACTTTACTATAAAACATTCTTCTGTATTGTAAAAAATAAAGGTACTTTACTCTTGAGTAAAACTCATATTTTTGACAAACCTGGTATACGGCTTAAAAAAATGGTATCTAATGGTTGCATTTTAAGTTTTGGACTTTTATAAAGAACTTTTTATAAAGAATAACTTTTTTTCGTATACTTAATAATAAAAAAGTTTTCCTTATGGTTCCAACTTAAGTAGACACACTGTATAAAAAAAAGGAAAAAAATTAAGTTGGAATTATTAAATCTAATCCCTGGTCATATAACTCTGTTTTTTCATTACTTAAGTCAGTTTACTATGCATTGACTGCTTGATATAATATTTGGATTCGGTTGTTTCCAACACTGGTGGATTATTTCCCATAAGTTGTTTAAATTTTGTGGCCTAAATTTTAATTTTTAATTTTTTTTATAATTTTCCCCAAACGTGTAAAAGATTCTTCGAAAAACTTACCCTAAAATTACTAACTCTCCATACTTAATTTGTTGTTTTGGTTTTTCGGAATTGGTACTATCGTGTGATTCCTCTATTATGGGAGAATCCGTGCCATCGGATCTGCAAATAAAGAAAATACTTATAAAATAATTATTTTTTTAAGCTAAATGTCAACGTGTCTAATCTAAGCTATTATTATTTAAAAAAAACACACACACAACGTTTTTTTTTTGTTAATTAAATTAATAAAAATTTGTTTTTCCCCAGGTTTCAACTTGACTTGGTGAGAAAGGCTTGCAAATCAAAAATATCTCGACGCATTTGATAATAATAATCACGGAATAATATGGGACTCTTCTAGTATTTTAGGCTAGGAAACTTATTCAAAAAATCTGTTAAATTAAGAAAAGTAATTTTATATTTTATATTAGTTAATTTAAATAATAATAATTAAACAATAATTTGTTTAACCTGCCACCATTCTTATTTCTGAAAATAATAAATGTACTCGTTACAACAAATCATTCTGTTATTTGGGACATTATGTCATAAATAAAAAAAAAACTTTTTAGAATTTAAAAAAAAGGCAAAATTTTTAATTATTTTAATTTTAGTTATTGCATTATTTATATTTTTAACTTTAAATCGGTAACTGATTTGTCACCGAAACGTTAATAAAATTTTTGATTTTTAAAGGGTGTTTTAAGTTTCTTTTTCAGGGTACCTGTAATTTTATGAAGGTCAATCGACTTAGTGTACTCCGTTTGTGCACAAGTCTATACCCTGGGACCTGGACTAGTGATGGGTCAAGTTAAGCTGATTGGAGCACCGAAAATACAGTATTTGGATATACAAGTATTCAAATGGAGAATTTGAGTACTTTATGTATTCAAATACAAAAAAACTCAATGACAAGTTGTCATGTTGTGACACTTGCTTCTTATTTATCGTTTTTACATTTGAAGTGGTTAAAACAACTGTTTGACTCAAATGACCGCATTTATATTCGTCTGTGTTATTAGGAGACGAGATATTTAATTCTTTCTTATTTTTTTTTTTCATTCATAGTTCTTGTTTATACTTAAATTAAAACGACCAATTACATGTAAAAATTCATATGTCCGAAATGACCTTATTGGTAACAGTTTATAATTTAGGAATAAAAGACTGATTACAATATAGGATGCATTGGATCTATATAGTTTTATTATAAATTATATTATATATATTATTATATAATATATATATTATATATAATATATATTATATACACTATATATATATATATATATATATATATATATATATATATATATATATATATATATATATATATATATATTTTTTTTTTTTCTAACGAATACTTAAATATTCAAATACCAGACTCGGCCAATCACTAAGCTGGACCTAAGCGGTATAGTATTTTTCAAGATAAAAAAATTGACTGAAAGTCTCGACTGCTTCTGAATGCAGTAAAAACCCTTGAAATTAGCATTTATGGTACTATTAGGGTAGGTTGATCTAATTATCGCAACCGTCCGTACAGGGTCGTATTTCTACCTGACCGAAATAATATTTAAGTAGTCATGATGTCTTATTCGCGGATTTCTTATTGCGGACCTGAACTATTCTCACCCCTGTTGGCATGGCCGTAAAGGACCAATTTCCAGGATTTTTATGGCAGTTAGAGATAATCGATATGTCTAGTCATTTTCTTATATCTTCAAAATACTATACCTTCCTGCATGTCTGACAAGTAACCTAAAAAATATTTTGTTACAGTGATCGCCAAAAAGGAGCGGGCATTTGCATGTTTAAACAATTTTTTCTCTTTTTTTCAATTTGCACCACTACCGCTGAGTGAAACTCAACCCAAACAAAACTACCAATTATATTTATCTATTCTATTTATAAATATAATGGATAGTTTTTGTAAACATACCATGATAAATTTTATCAAAACAAATTCCTTTCAATCTTTCATGAAGATAACGGTCAAATTAGCAAACTTGGCTTTTACAAGTTATTTATTTACAACTTGGCAGAAATGCAGAAAGCAATCTATAACACATCTACCTTTAGGCATTGGCGTAGGTAAGATGGAGTAGAGGGGGTAATTACCCCCTGGAAATTAAAAAAAAATATGGTATACAAATAATATCTGCAATATGTTAAAAAACAAATTAAAAATTGAAAAAACCTAAAATTATTGATCTCTTCTATATTATTTTCTTTAAAAAAATGTTTATTTCTTCTTCCAATTATATTTTAACACTGCGAAAGCCAGCCTTTTGATGTATTGGCGTCTTGTTTTGCCTAGCGCATAACAAAGCATTGGCGGCGATATAGATTGGCAAAACAAACGCGGGCTTTGAAACAAGCATTAATAGACCAGGAAAATTACCTTAAAATAAATCGATTTTGTCACAAAACGGAATGGAATGCGGTTTTAGACATCTTACATATGAGAGGGAGCTGGTCGACCCAAAGTGTATCTCGGATGCATAAAGTACATCCCCGAAATTGCATAATTCTTTCAAAAATATACAAAGTCGATAAAATAATGTAAAATAACGTAGAAGTTACCCACGGAAGTTTTCGAAAGTGCTGATTTTGAATTTAACCTCGAATTACTCCTACGATGCCCAGAGGTGGCTTCGCGGGGGTAAATTTTGGCCAAAATCAGCCCTTAACGATATCTCGCGAGAATCTGGGTTAAATGTACTTCTGGGGTTTTTGGGGGCGCTGATTCGGAGTCTGCCGTTGGAATAACCCTACGACCCACGGGGGTGGCTCTGCAGGGGTGAATTTTGGCCAAAATTGCATATCTAGAAGAAGCATGATCCTCCAAAGAAATATATTTTTTTAAACACGCTAAAACAACAAGATTTTTTGACCAAATTCAAGGAACGACGCAAAAAGATTTTTACGTGCGTGAACTGCGTCAACAGTGCTCCGGTGCCACATTTTTTCCGGCTCTTGGCGTCCAATATCGAAAATCTTTGCTTTTAATCGGTAACGTGGATTTCTGCTTTCGATCGGCATCGTGGGTCTCTGCTTTCGATTGGCATCGTAGATTTCTGATTTCGACCGTTATCGAAGGTTTCTGGTATCAATCAAAATCAAGTCACCCAACCAAAAAAAATTCTTCCAGTGTTTTACTACAGTGCTTGGGTATATGACGTACATTTGCGATAATATTCTTTTAGCGATTTGCGTGATTAAAAAAAATATTTCTTCTGCGGATCATGCTTCTTCTAGATTCGAAATTTTGACCAAAATTCACCCCCGCACAGCCACTCCCGTCGGTCGTAGGGTTGTTTTAACGACGAATTTCAAATCAGCGCTCCCAAAAACCCCCAAGACGTACCTTTGAGCCGGATCCTCGCGACCTATCGTTAAGGAGTGATTTTGTCCAAAATTTACCCTCGTGGTGCCATCCCAGGCAACATAGGGGTGTTTCGAGGTAAGACTAGGAATCAGCGCTCCTCAAAACCCCCGAGAAGTACCTCTGACCCAGATTCCCGCGACCTATCGTTAAGGGGTGATTTTGGCCAAAGTTCACCCCCGGGCATCTTACGGATATTTTAGGGTCAGATTCGGAATCAGCGCCATTAAAAACCTCCGGGGAATTATTTCTTCGTTATTTTACATTACTTTATCGACTTTGTATGTTTTTGATAGAATTATGCAATTTCGGGGATGCACTTTATGCACCTGAGAAGCACTTTGAGTCGACCAGCTTCCTCTCACATTCCCATCCGAGTTGTCTTGCAAAACCGATTTATTTTGGCCTAAATTGCTGTAATTTTCCTAGTCTAAAAGTCTAAAAAAAGTATAATGGTTGCCTAATTAATAATTAAGTTCCAGAAATACAAAACTGGATTTATTTAAGGTGTTTTTTACTAAAAATAAGCAAGAAACTTTTAAGTGTATTCATTTAATATGGAAGTACCCAATCAGTGTATGTTCCCTTTTGATGGTGATAAGTTTCAAGAAGAAGAAATTTTGGAAAAATGTCCATTTTAAGGTTAGTCCACTTGGAGGCCTCATAACTTAAAAACCAGAGGTTGCCGAAAAAAACCGATTTTGGATTCGTTATCAGCGCCCCAAAAAACCCCCGTATGCAAAAATTCATGAAAGTCGGCGTCATGTCCGTAAAGTAAAATTTGACCAATATTTTTGCTGTTTTTACGTTTTTTAAAGTTCTGTAGGTATTTTTCTGCAACTCTTTTCCTAATTAATTTAGCTATATTTAGAAAAAAACAGGGTAAGGTTCTGATCATTTGGTAAACTCTTATTTTGGTACTAGAGTTAAACCTGGATTTAACTGATCCAAAAAATTAAGTTGGTGTAAACACTTGTGTACTAAAGATATACCTAGGTCCTCGATTTGGTCCACGGATCTAATTGGTCTTCGCAGTGTAAACTAGGATAGTGTGTCTATTTAGGTTCTCTACATATGGGAAACTTTTTTATTATTACTTTTATGAAAAAAGTTATTTTAAATAAAAAGTTCTGCTCTTGCTAAAATACAGTCGTATTATTCAAACTTGAGATTACATAAACAAGGTTATAAAAATTTTAAAATCCAAATTTACTTAGCAGAGTAGTTTTATTAGTTTTGGTTAGTTGTGGTTAGTCTTACTAATTTTTATTAATTAAGTTATACCATGTAATGTTTATTAGAATTAAGTAAGTTTAAGTTATTTTCTACATTTTCAAAAAAAGGACATTTTTATTACGTTTTACAATATTAAAATTATTTGTTCCACTGTCTTAGAAAATACCGTTTTCAACCCCTGAATAAGGGTAGAAAACAACACTTTTCCTCCCTGTTCCAGCCGAGCATGCCAATTAATTTATGTCTTGTCAATGTCAATGTCCAAAGTGATTTCAAATCTTACGTTATACTTTGACAAGTTTTTAATACAGGGGTTTATCCAAACAATCAAAACCACAATTTATTAATAGAACACAAATTTTAAAGATAATTTTTGAAAATTTGAATAAAAACTAGTAGAAAAAATTATATACATTCCTCTAGAGTAAAGTGCATTTCCACCCTTGGATTTTAATGACTTCCGCTCCACGTCGTACATCAAATTATCCGCGGAAAGAAAAGAGGCGTTTTCCTCCCTTGTTATGTAACTAACTATTATATCCCTAAAAAAGTAAAATTTGGTAATTTAATATTTAGCTTATGTATCATCTGACAATTTTTTTCTTTCCTAGTAGTCCCAAGACGTGTTTAAAATTTAATATATACTAAAGAGGAATACTAATTTTAAAGAAGTAGCTCTAAGAGTGATTCATTTTCCTAATTTTAAAGTTGAAGCTACTTGGTGGTAGTATATTGCCAACATTTTTTAAACGCACTTAAAAAACCTAAATTCATATGGGGGTTGAACAATTGTTGTTTAAGTATTAGCTTTATGTAGGGGCTTTAAATTCTGCGAACATTTTTTTAAGTTCTATTTTATTCCCTTCTACTTTAAAAATATAATATTTTAAAATATATATTTTAAGACTTGGGGGTAAAAACTATTTCTTTTGATTATCTCACCGGTTAAAAAAAAGTAAGCCCTCTAAAATGAGTATGCCACATTTGAAACAAACCATGGAACCCAAAAGTTCGAAACCTAACAACATTTAAATATTTTGTTTTGCACTTTTTTAATCCACCGTAAATTGTTTTCTTTGGCTTCACACTTTTTTAATCCACCGTATATTGCTTTCTCTTGCTCCATACTTTTTTAATCCACCGGGTATGTTTTAAAACATTTAATTCCTATATACGTGTTCAAATCCTGTAAGTTCTGGGCATTTTGGCATCCCTTACAGTTTGAATGCTATCGATACGAACTACTTGTCGCCCACTCTGTACATTTAAAAATTACACAACTTACACATTGTACATTGTTACATACATATTTTTTACAAAGATGTATAAAGAGCGAACTCACACAAAAGAGGTGACTCACTGCTACCTCGATTATCAGGATAAGAAATAAATAAACAAACCCGGGAGATTTCTTAGTCATTTGTGTCTTGGACCTCGAACGAGTAACATCGAAAGGTGGATCTTTAAAAATTTGTGTATTTAGGAACAAAAATAGTGAATAGGTCTTTTAGTTAAGTGTAAAAATTGTACAGGACTAAAGTGAAACAGGCGAAGTGTGGTAGTGAAGTGAAATGGAACTGTTAAAAAGGATTTACTCACTAGTGCATACAGTGTGCGACACAAAGTTCTGGTGTATATTATTCGGCTGGTATGTACAAATTTTAAAAATATTTTATGATATTTCTTGATTACGGAAGACCCACCCCGATTACACTTTTATTTTTTTAAAAGGTAACCCTAAATTAAACGTATTTAATTTCTTTTTTTTTTAATTAAAAATAAAATTAATTTTGACAATTTATTTGGGCTCTGCTTATTAGTGTGGTCTAATATTATCTTACTTGTGTTATAATTTTACACATTTTACAAATATTTCATAATATTCCTTGATTACGGGGAGACCTACACCTATTATTCTATTTATTTTAACTTTTTCAAAAAGCTAACTCAAAATTTAACTTATTTAAATATTTTTTTTAAGGAAAATAAAAATAGGGTTTTACAATTCACTTAGAATTTGTTTATAAGTGTGACCTAATACTACCTTACTTATTTTACAGTAATACGAATTTTAAAAATATTTTATAATAATTTTTGTTATTGGTGAACTACCTAGTTTTTTTATTATTTTTTTTTATTTTCAAAAAGCTAATCCAAAAATTAAACTTATTTAAGTATTATTTTTTAAAAAAGCGAAATAAAATTAAGGTTGTACAATTCACTTGGGCTTTGCTTATAAGTGTGATCTAATACTACCTTAGTTATGTAATAGTTATACAAATTTAAAAAACATCTTATAATAATTCTTGGTCACGGGTGACCTACCTCGTTTATCCTATTTTTATTGTTTTAAAAGCTAACTCAAAATTAAACTTATTTAAATATTATTTTTTTAAAAAAGGGAAATAAAATTAAGTTTTTACAATTCACTTGAGCTTTGCTTATAAGTGTGATCTAATACTACCTTAGTTATGTAATAGTTAAACAAATTTTAAAAACATTTTATAATAATTCTTGGTCACGGGGGACCTACCTCGTTAACCATATTTTTAAATTTTTTTTAAAGCTAACCCAAAATTAAACTTATTTAAATATTTTTTTTTTTAAAGGAAATAAAATTAAGGTTTTACAATTCACTTAGGCTTTGCTTATAAGTGTGATCTAATACTACCATAGTTATGTAATAGTTATACAAATTTTAAAGATGTTTTATAATCATTCTAAGTTACGTGTGATCTGTGATCTACCTCGTTTATCCTATTTTTTTTATTATTTTTTAAAAAGCTTACCCAAAATTAAACTTATTTAAATATTACTTCCCCGCTGGAATAAGCAATGTTGTCAGATCTTTTCTAATAATTTGTGATTATAAAAGGTTTTTTTCCATTTATCAGATATTAAGTTTTTTTTATAGAAAAAACTAACCAGATCTAACAAACAAGAACTTTTAAACTACTAGCTAGTTCTGGTTAGTTCCGGCTTAGTTTTTGTTAGGTTCTTCTCGTTAAATTGTAAATTTTCTTTATCATAAATGCACCGTCAAACAAAATGAAAAAAAATGTCCGATATCTTAATTTTTCGATTTTTTTATAGCCAAAAATAGGGTGGACCCCACTTCCAGATAATTCCAGAAAAAGTTTATCAACATTAACAGGTGGGAAAAAGCTAAAAATGGACCCTTAAGGCCCGAAAAATGGGTTTGCCGCTAATATCTGCCAAAATATGCGAATTTGAGAATTTTTGTTTAAACAAAAAATGAAGATCGCCTTGTAATCTACAAAATTGGTTCCTATAATTTTTTTCTAAAAATTGATAGTTTTCGAGATAATGGGACCCAAAAGTCCCCTCATTTCAGCTGCCGCTCTACCGCTAGAATGCCTTTTTATGGATTCACTTATAAGCTCGGGCAATAATGTACATTTTTTAATCATTCAAAGTTCATCGGAATGGGAAAATCCGTACCTATCATTGCATATGAGTTTGGATCCTTTCTGATTTTTTTAGAGTATTAAAAAAGGGGTCAAAGTTTTTTTTCACAATTTTTGGGAGTACCTTATTAATTTATTGATATTTTTTGAAAAAATGGTTTGTTATTAACATTTCTTTTTTATAATAAGACCTTAGCAAGTGCTCAATGATCCCAGAAAATTTCCTTCACCATCTTTCTTGCGTTTTTATAAAAAATTGTTTTGCCCATCTGCATTTTTTAGCCCTACAATATCCGTGGAATGTTATGGATTTTTCGACGGCCGTTTTTGCGAAAAATATTGGTGTTTGGAAAAAAATGGTAAGGACCATTTTTGTAGATTTCGAGGTGATCTTCATTTTTTGTCTAAACAAAAATTTTTGGAACTTTGTGGGGGGCCATTTTCAGCGGGTTTCCACGTCGGAATCGTAATAAACTTTTTCTCCATTGAAAGCATTCGCTACAAATGAAAAAGTACAGATTTATTTACAGCTTTGGGTACTTTCAGGTCTTCAGTTATTGGACTATAAGGAATAATACGCTTCAGTTTTGACACATACTTAATTAACAGACTGTATAATTAAAAGTATTTCTCTATTGTTTCAGGATAGTGGGCTCCTAGTTGCAGGTATCTCAGTTTACCGAAAACAGCCCGATTGGTAAGAGCATTTCTTCCGCTTTAGTGGTAAGAAGATAGCAGTTTAAATTTATTCAGTCATGGAAAAACCTTTTTTTTAACTTTAATAATATAATCTTATAAATGTTTAAGAAAAAAATGCTAAAATGTTTTTTTATTATTAAGTCTTCTTCTATAGTTTCTATTACGGCAAACGAAACAAGTAATAAAAAAAAATCACATATGCCAAATATCGACAGCAATGATGATCTGAGCAGTGGTTGTTACGGCCATTATACTGATTCGTATATTTCACCATTTTGCCTCTTTGTATATTTTATTGTTTCCTGTATAACTACCCTTAGTAGTTTTAAATTGACATGACCTGCTGATCGGAATTTTTTGGGTTATGTTTAATTTTATTTTGTAGGAAAGTCGGGGACATATAATTTTAACGGTACTGTTTTTGGATCTGAGCAGTGGTTGTTTCGGCTGTACAATTTATGCGTCAGTTTACCTGATTCTGCGGGTTAGACTTCCCTCGCATTGCGAGGGGGCGGTTAAGACTGGATCAAATTGCTGTAGTATGGATTGTTCAGCTGATGCCCACCATTATACTGATTCGTATATTTCACCATTTTGCCTCTTTGTATATTTTATTGTTTCCTGCATAACTAAGGGTAGTTTTAAATTAACATGACCTGCTGATCGGAATGTTTTGGGTTATGTTTAATTTTATTTTGTAGGAAAGTCGGGGACATATAATTTTAACGGTACGGATTCTGGATCTGAGCAGTGGTTGTTTCGGCGTACAATTTATGCGTCGATTTTACCTATTCTGCGGGTTAGACTTCCCTTTGCATTGCGAGGGGCGGGTTAAGACTGGATCAAATTGCTGTAGTATGGATTGTTCAGCTGATGCCCACCATTATACTGATTCGTATATTTCACCATTTTGCCTCTTTGTATATTTTATTGTTTCCGGCATAACTAAGGGTAGTTTTAAATTAACATGACCTGCTGATCGGAATGTTTTGGGTTATGTTTAATTTTATTTTGTAGGAAAGTCGGGGACATATAATTTTAACGGTACTGTTTCTGGATCTGAGCAGTGGTTGTTTCGGCTGTACAATTTATGCGTCAGTTTACCTGATTCTGCGGGTTAGACTTCCCTCGCATTGCGAGGGGGCGGTTAAGACTGGATCAAATTGCTGTAGTATGGATTGTTCAGCTGATGCCCACCATTATACTGATTCGTATATTTCACCATTTTGTCCTTTTTTGTATATTTTATTGTTTCCTGTTATAACTACCCTTAGGGTAGTTTTAAATTGAAACATTTTTTTTAACCTGACCTGCTGATCGGAATGTTTTGGGTTATGTTTAATTTTATTTTGTAGGAAAGTCGGGGACATATAATTTTAACGGTACGGATTCTGGATCTGAGCAGTGGTTGTTTCGGCGTACAATTTATGCGTCAGTTTACCTGATTCTGCGGGTTAGACTTCCCTCGCATTGCGAGGGGGCGGTTAAGACTGGATCAAATTGCTGTAGTATGGATTGTTCAGCTGATGCCCACCATTATACTGATTCGTATATTTCACCATTTTGCCTTTTTGTATATTTTATTGTTTCCTGCATAACTACCCTTGGTAGTTTTAAATTGACATGACCTGCTGATCGGAATTTTTTGAGTTATGTTTTATTTTGTTTTGTAGGAAAGTCGGAGGCATGGAATTTTAACGGTACTGTTTCTGGATCTGAGCAGTGGTTGTTTCGGCTGTACAATTTATGCGTCAGTTTACCTGATTCTGCGGGTTAGACTTCCCTGGCATTGCGAGGGGGCGGTTAAGACTGGATCAAATTGCTGTAGTATGGACTGTTCAGCCCACCATTATACTGATTTTTATATTTCACCATTTTGCCTCATTAAATATGTTATTGTTTCCCGTATAAGTACCCTTGGTAGTTTTTTAGTACTAGGGTTAACAAGGGAGTTGAACAACAACACAAAAAAGCCACAATTTATTAATAATGTATGCAATAATATATCAATAGTTTTTTAATATTAGGGAACACAAAAAAGCGTTGTAGACACCAATTTATCAATAATGTAAGATAGTAATATAGCAATAGTTCTTAAATAGGGTAAACAACAGAGTTAAACAACAACAACAAAAAAGCGTTGCAGACGCCACAATTTATAAATAATGTAGGCGGTAAAATACCAATAGTTCTTTAATATAGGGAGAAAAAGATAGTTAAAAAATAGCACAAAAAGAGTTGCAGACGCCTAATTTATCGACTAATGTTGGGGTAATATACCAATAGTTTTTAATATTAGGGCACAAGATATTCAAAAAATAGCACAAAAAGCGTTGCAGACGCCAATTTATCAATAATGTAGGAGGGAATATACCAACAGTTCTTTAATATTAGGGAGTAAAGAAGAGTTAAAAAAATAACACATAAAGCGTTGCAGACGCACAATTTATCAATAATGTGGGCGGTAATATACCAATAGTTCTTTAATATTAGGGAGCACAAGATAGTTCAAAAATAGCACAAAAAAGCGTTGCAGACGCCACAATTTATCAATAATGTAGGAGGGAATATACCAACAGTTCTTTAATATTAGGGAGAAGAAGATAGTTCAAAAATAACACAAAAAAGCGTTGCAGACGCGACAATTTATCAATAATGTAGGCGGTAATATACCAATAGTTCTTTAATATTAGGGAGAAAGATAGTTAAAAAAAACACAAAAAGCGTTGCAGACGCACAATTATCAATAATGTGGCTAATATACCAATAGTTTTTAATATTAGAGCACAAGATAGTTCAAAAATAGCACAAAAAAGCGTTGCAGACGCCACAATTTATCAATAATGTAGGAGGGAATATACCAACAGTTCTTTAATATTAGGGAGAAGAAGATAGTTAAAAATAACACAAAAAAAAGCGTTGCAGACGTCACAATTTATCAATAATGTAGGGGTAATATACCAATAGTTCTTTAATATTAGGGAGCACAAGATAGTTTAAAAATAACACAAAAAGGTCGTGGAGCCAATTAATCCTTATGTAGGCGTGTAATATACCAATAGTTCTATAATATTAGAGAGCACAAGATAGTTCAAAAATAACACAAAAAAGCGTTGCAGACGCGACAATTTATCAATAATGTAGGCGGTAATATACCAATAGTTCTTTAATATTAGGGAGCACAAGATAGTTCAAAAATAACACAAAAAGCGTTGCAGACGCCACAATTAATAATGTAGGATGTAATATACCAATAGTTCTTTAATATAAGGAGCACAAGATAGTTAAAAAATGATACAAAAAAGCGTCGTAGGCGCCTTAATTTTTTCTTCTGTATGTAGACAGTGGTATACCAATATGTAGACCAATACTTTAGAGAATAAAATAGTCACAACACAGGCATAACAAATGCGAAATATTTTCTTAATGTAGGATGTGGAGTTTTAGGTTATTTTAAATGTCTATTAGAATAACACCAAAAAAAGCGTCACAGACGCCACATTTTTTTTATGTAGACAGATTAGGTCAATGCAGATATGACACTTTTGTAACGACTGTAAAAGGGACCTCTTAAAATAATCTCAAAAAAAAGTATCACCAATGCAAATTTCTTTTTGTAATATATAAAGCAGTGTTTAAATTGATATTTTATATTAGTGAAATCAAACTAAAAACATTTTTTAACATGCAGTGAGATAAAGTTATGTTTTTGATTTAGACTATTATAATTTTTTAATAATAAAAAAATTAAGCTTAACGTTTAACTGTACAAATTAATTCGTGGTTTTTTGGGATATTTTATTTTTTTACAGGGCATAGTATTTACCTCTTTCAATGTACTAATTAATCTGTTTTTTTTTTCAGGATATATTAGTTTTATCAATATGCTAATCACTGTTTTTTTACGGTTATTTTAGCTTTTCAAAAGCACTAATTAATATGTTTTAAGGGTATTTTAGTTTTTCACTTGTACTAATAATCTGTTTTTTTTTCAGGGTGTTTTATTTATTTTTTTAATGTACTAGATATTCTATTTTTTTCAGGATGCATTAGTTTTTCAACATGTACTAATTACTGTTTTTTAGGTTATTTTAGCTTTATAAACGCACTTATAAATATATTTTTTAGGATATTTTAATTTATTACTGTACTTAAAATCTGTAATTTTTTCGGGGTGTTTTATTTATTTTAATGTATTAGATATTCCATTTTTTTAGAATACATTACTTTTTTAAATGTAATAATTACTTTTTAGATTTTACTTTTAAACGCACTTATTTATATGCTTTTTATGGTAATTAAATTTTTCACTTTTACTGGTTAATCTGTTTTTTTAGGATCTTTTATTTATTTATTTTGATGTACTAAATATTCCATTTTTTCAGGATACCTAAGTTTTTTAAATGTACTAATTACTATTTTTTTTCAGGTTATTTCAGCTTTTCAAACGCACTTATTAATATTTTTTATGTTATTTAAATTTTTCACTTTTACTGGTTAATCTGTTTTTTTTTCAGGGTGTTTTATTTTTTATTTTGATAAACTAAATATGCCATTTTTTCAGGATACATAAGTTTTTCCAATGTACTTTGATTTTTTTTACCTTTACTGGTTAATCTGTTTTTTTTTCAGGGTGTTTTATTTATTTATTTTAAAGAACTAAATATGCCATTTTTTTGGGATACATTAGTTTTTCAAATGTATCTTTTTTCAGGTTATTTCAGCTTTTCAAACGCACTAATTAATCTGTTTTTTTATCAGGGTGTTTTATTTATTTTTTTATTGTACTAGATATTTCATATTTTCAGGATACATTTGTGTTTAAAATGTATTAAAAAATATGTTTTTAAGGATTTTTTTTAGTCTTTTACGTACTAATTAATATTTTTTAGGGCAAGTTATTCCTTTTTTAAATGTACTATTTTTTTCAGTGTTTATAAGTTTTGAAATGTTTTATTTCAGGGTATTTTAGTTTCTTGTATGTACTAACGATGTATGTTTTTAGGTCATAATAACTTCGATATGAATAAATTCTACAATATAACTTTAAATTAAGAATACTCAAGAGGCTTTGAAAACTCGCTAATAAAGTTACAAATTTATGATGATTCAACTAAAATTTAAATCTCCAAATATTTCAAAGCCTCAGTGTCTTCTTGGCAGCGGCTTACGTTTCAGCTTGGAGTGAAACATGTAACAAGTAGGCGGCTGTCTGTTGTTGTCCTTAGAGACCGTACAACACTGATGATGGCAAAGGAAGGCCGAAACAGTTGCCGAGGCCTTGAATAATGCGAAATAAAGGTGAGTTTAACTGTGTTTCTTAAGAAATAAATAAAAATGGTGTTTATGGTATTAAAAAAATGGATTTATTTTATTTTTAAAAATATAATGATGAGCCTTATATATTTTTCTTTAATTTCAGTGCCTTAATGAGTGAAAACATGAAAATAACTAATATGGACATCGTAAATTCGGTAAGTGTTATGTTTATAAGAGTAGTTCTTATGATGCTGTGTCATATATATATATATATATATATATATATATATATATATATATATATATATATATATATATATATATATATATATATATATATATAAAAAAAATAATTATCCTGGAAGTCAGTAAGCCATCAAAACCAAAAAATATTTAAAAAAAAAAAAGCAAAAAATTATAGGCATACGGTAGGTCTGTCTGTCTGTCGCCTAAAGGGGCCCAAACTTTTGTTAAAACCCTTTTTAAAAAAAGTTTTCAAAAATTTTAAAATTTTTTATGCTTTTTTGTAGGGGTTTTTTAAAATTTTTAAGTTTTTTTAAAACCTTTTTTTTTAATTTTTTTCATTTTTTTAAAAAAAACAATTGCATAGTCAATACTCACTGTTTAAACTCTTATTTTGCTACTAGAGTTGTATGTATAATCCGCTTTCACAACATAAAATTATCTACGCCACTGCATTTAGTCTAGTTTGTTTAGCAACTCTGGAATTCCACAAATTTACTATGAACACTAATTCAATGTAATTTTATTATTCATTCCAAAAATTATGTAAACGTTAAATTTTGAATAAATATGACTAATAATAACCAGTGAGATGACTATAACCTATGGACGATAGAGGTACATGATTCGAGCATGAGACATAGTAGTAGAAATTATCTTTTTAACCATTTATATTTTTAAACGTCTTGGTATCTTTTTATTACATAAATTATTTGAGTTTTCCATTTTGGCCTTGAAAAGTAAATACACGTTTTGAAAGCTACAAAAGGTTTTCGGCTACGACCGCTGAAGAAGCGGAAAAACCATGTGCTCAACTCTTGAAGTCCAAAGGGAGTGGAATATGGTGTAGAGCCAAAAGAAGGAAACATCCCTGAAATGGGTTAGAATAAGCACCTGTAAAAAAGCCCGTGTAATAAAAACAAATAATGGATCTTTGGTAACAATTATTGATATTATTATATTAGATAATTTTTTTTTTTCTTAATTCTCACTTTTAAAAACTTACCTTGATTTTTTTTTGGAAAATTTATGTATTTGTTTTGGTCAGAATTATTCTCTAGATGGAGGGTAGTATGCTTTTCTATCAAATTTAAAAAAGCACAAACATTTAACATCTCTGTATCGTTAAACCCCTTTTAAAGTACCTCGGGCCCCCTTTACAACATCAGTGTAATGTCGTTAAAAAAATAAATGTGCATCGAAAAACAGTATAAAGCAGCACCAAAGCATGATTCTTATAGATGCACGACACTCTAGTAGCATCGTTAATGCACGAAGTATGAGAGGAGCAGACAGGGATACGGATCATTGCCTGGTTAAAGCCAAGTTGAGAATAAGAATAGCAACACAAAAAAGGGGGAGATAAATGAACAAAAAACACAATGGGAGTTGGAATTTTTTCAAGCCCCAAAAAAAAAGAAATTGACTATAGTTATAAGTAACAAATTTGACTGTCTAAGGCACGAGGAAGACTAAAAGAGCTGGAGGAAACATGGCAACAAATAACAACAATTATAAAAAGAAGCAGCGACAGAACCCATTGGGAAAAAAGGGAAAAAACGCCCAAAAAAAAAAGGGTTTTTTACAGAAATGCGAGGAAGCGCTAGAAATAAAAAAAAAAAAACGACTCATAATGCTAACAACCCCACAGATAAGAACAAGGAAGAATTTCACAGGACAAGAACAGAGACAAGACGGTTTTTACGAGCTAAAAAAAAGGGAACCACCTGGAACATCAAATACGGGAAATAACAGAAATAGGGATATAAATTAAGTACGAAAATTCTTTAAGGGGGAAAAACAGTAAGAAAAGGTGAAAGTGTTGGAGAAACAAAAGCCCTGAGAAATGAAACAGCCAAATATTATTGACATTCAAAATGTTTATCTTTCGTCGTCACTTGTATAATTTAATTTTATAATTCATCCAGACGTTATTCATAATTTCCACTAACTCGTTTGTTTTAATATATAAATTAAAAGTGGTCACCCTGTACAAATAAATACCGTTAATACCGATTTAAGCGTCACAATAACAAATTAGGTCGAAACTAGCACGAATATTGGGGACACGATAGTTCTATTTGTTTTGGGTTAAAATATTCCTGCAAACAATTATTTGTACGTAGTATTTGATGGGCGTGACGTGTGACAAAATAGAATTTTGTTTAGTTGTGTTTTCCGACTCTATTTAAACAGTTTTTTTAGAAAAATTATTAATTTTATAATGTTTATGGCATTATGGCAAACTCACATGGCGTAATTGTCCTTTCATGAACTGAATGTCCAGTTCCAGTGAAACCAAATAGTGTAATAATATTTTTTTCCCCCTGGACAATATGTTTTCCAGTTCATGAAATGGATATACCATTTTCCACTTGGTGAAACGAGACTGTATTACAGTATCTGGACACAAAAAACCCCAATTCCGTATTTATATTTTGGCTTTTTCATTTACTGTAATACAATGCAATGACCCCATTTTTTTGGGTTGTTGTGGTTAGTTTTTTCTTTTAATGTTGATGAAAAAGCGTGTAAAAATAATCTTTGTGAGAAAAGTATTTTTTTTTAAACGCAATTTTTAAAAAAAAAAAATACTATTTTTAAAAAAACATCAGCATCC
>JAHBCN010013727.1:0-23906 GCA_019359885.1 Listronotus oregonensis
TAAAACCTTTTAATTCTATCGTCTATTTTTGGTAATAAAAAACTGTCCTTCTTAGTGACGTCATTAAGTCTTCTGAAATCAACACAAAATCTGGATTTAGAGGGAGGCCATAGCTTCGAAAAGGATTCGTTTTTAAAAAGTATCAATCTCATTAGATGCGTCAAATTTTTCAAATTAATCCATAATGTTTTTTCATTTTTTTATTATCGATTTAACAAAAAACACTACTCTGTTCTTTCAGAAAAGGGAAAAAAAGTAAGGGGTGAGTTTCGGGTAGGTAGGTGGGTTTAGGTTTAAAGTGAGTGGACTTTTATCCCCCCAAACTGCGACCGCTCGGTTATTGTGGCTCACACCTTTTTATTTTTCCTCCCAATAGGATCGGATTTCTAATGAATCCGATACCAGATTGGGAGAGAGTCTCTCTCTCCTCTTACCCCTTCGTTACCGGACACGAGCAAATGTGTTCTGATGTGCCTGGTGTCCCTGTCTCCTGGAGGGTATGAGGAGCAGACGATTGATCCATATGCCCCCCTCTCCCGGTCTGTGACGTGGGTAGCTACCGGGTTTCCCTTTTTTTACCGGGAACCAAAAATGGTCCTTTTTTTTTCCCCTTTTTTCCTAAAAAGGCTTCTGTCCGCCTTCTGTTTGGATTCAGGGAACCCTTCCTAAGCACCTTTTGTTCGGGATGGATTAGCCTTCCCCGTGAAACAGGCGCGGTAACTTCAGGGGCACCTTACGAAACGGATCACCCGTTTCGGTTGGCGCATCTTTTTTGTTGGACCGGTGGCCCTTTTCCCCGAAAAGTTTAAACCCCGTTTCGGTCAAATTTGTTACTTTTTCCTATGAAAGCTGTTCTGTCCGCTTTCTGTTTGGACCCTGGGGAAGAAATTCCCCCCGGCAGAGCACCCCCGTACGCGTAAGGAAAAGATACTTTGAGAGGTGCCTTGTATCTCGGAGGCACCGTTGGGGATACCTGTTTAAGGCCGAGGATTTATTCACTCATCAGCACGGTATGCTAACACCTTGAGTTAAAGCCTTGTGTTCATCTTAGCTTCGGATCCCGTTCCATACCGTGGCAACAAGAGTTGCCGATAACCAGCAACTCTAGCGCATGTTCCAAAAGATCCTACTGGACCCAAGCACAACGACGATGTGTGAACACACCGGTTGGAAGTTTCGGGTAGTGATGCTCTGTATTTATAACTATCTCTCCAAAATTATTATGCTACCACTTTGTACATAATGTTCCGTTTTCTATGATGCAATATCCAGTATAAATGTTTTAATAAAACAAATACATGCGATACGGCATCCTCAAAAAAAAAAAATAATAATAAATAAATAAAAATAAAACACCTTTAACATAAATTAAAAGAGATATTAAATACAACTTTAAATTGTCTCAATATGTACTTACCCACGAAACCATTCCTAAAAATAGTAGAACCATTTATTAGGGTTTTAAAATGGTACTTGTCACCAGTTACACTTTTAATTGCTGCATCGAGTGATCCAGTTATATTTCCAACAACGGGTAGGTCGATTAGAAAACCATAGAAACCTCCGTTTAAAAGTTTATTTAAACTTCTTGTATTATTACCTATGATATAACAGATGGTTTTCGACCCTAAGCTGATTGTTACAGTTATTCCTAGTGCTTTAAGTAGTTGACTCTGAAAGTAAATAGTTTTGGTTTCATTTGAGGTGTTTTAACGATTAAAAGTATTATTTGTAAATTTGGCAATGGACTTAGCAATTGTTACAAGTTAACAACGGTTAAGAATGTTTAATAAAACGTCATTGTCAGTGTTATTCAATGATTTTAGTAGGCAACCCGTCCGTAGCGGCCGAGTGATGATCGCGTTGTTAAATTTAGCAATGGACTTAGCAATTGTTAAAAGTTATCAACGGTTTAGAATGTTTAGCAAAACGTCATTGTCAGTGTTATTAATGATATTAGTAGGCAACCTGTCAAAATCTGACATTTTGTTAAACATTCCCGTTGTTAAGTTTTAACAATTGCTAAGTCCATTGCTAAATTTAAAACGCGATCATCACTCGGACGTAAGATTAGATAGACATATTTTAATAATATATTTTTAAAAAGATTATATTAAAGAATTTTTGTTAGGTATTCGCCACCCACAGTAAATATTGAATTAGCCGAACAATTAATGTCTTCGTTTTTAAGATAAAATCATTTTAAAAAATAAAAAATAATTTCAATTTTGGTTTTAAAATTTCGTATAATATAGATGCTCAATGTCAATAATTTATTACGTTACTAATTGATTTTAGCTTTTTCTGAAATTACCTTGGCATCAAGCAAAGGTAACCAAGTAGGGTCGGATTTAACCTTAGCGCCGCCCCTGGGCACTGAAGAAAATGCCGCCCTATCACTTAAATTCCAAATAAAATTATGGTTTTGATATACAATTTTTAAAGTAGAACTTCTTTATCGACGTATGGAAGAAATTTTTTAGCAATATTAAAAAAAATTGTCACACTTTTCCCTGTAAAACCCTCCCCACCGTCACCCGTAAATGTGTTAATCCCTTAGACTTGTGCCTCAATTTAAGCAGACTAAATTACCTTACTTTAGGCATATGTATTGAAAAGGGCTTCACCAAACTTAGATTATTTATACTATTCGAAACGATTCCTACCGGAAGATTTTGAGAAATCCCAAAAATAAAATTTTCAGAAATGTGTTTCTTTAAAATTACTTTTAAACGGCTATACTAATCAATTCCAAAAACTAACAGCTTTTAATATTAAAAAAAAACGTGTCGATATATCAAAATTGGTTAATTTGTTAGAGATTTCGTTGTCAAAAATTTTGAAAAAAGTATTTTTTTTTATATTTGAATACCTTATAAAAATTTTGAGCAAATTCAAAAGTCCTTTTTGTATTACCAGGAAATTCCTCGTGAAAATTAAAAGCATCGGACGGCTCCCCAAGGCTCACCCCGGATACCGGATACCGACATTTTTGCTTTTTTTATATTTGAACCACTTTACACCTTTTAAAAATTCTAAGAAAAATTCAGATGACTTTCTCATGTCACTTAAAAAATTCCCATGAAATTTATTTGCAAACGATTATGCACACTTTGAATGGGTTTTTGACGACCGGTGAAGTTTAACCAAATTTTAATTTGTTATTAAGGACCTCAAAAGAGGCTATTTTTATTATTGTACCAAAAATCTCAACCTACAGGGTGAGCCGCTAGACCTAAGTATAATTTGTGTCTTGCTAATTTAAAAAATATTGGTTTACTAAGTATTAACTGTATTTAAATAGTAAATAATACTAAAACTTTTCATATATACTGTGTATATTAACTTACTTATAAAACGCTATTAGGTTAAACCAAAATACAGGGTTTATCAGAAAACCAATTGTTTAACGCCATATAAAAAATAATAATTATATTTATCCTAAAATAAATAATATGTAATTTCACTTTTGGGAAATAACAAATTAAGCCAAAATAGAAGGTTAAAATAAAATACAATAATTTTAAAAAGATGGCATTATTTATTATAGCATAGGAAGTAACTTAAAATGCAAAGATATGCCCGAAGATAAACGGAAAACATTACTAAATGTTGATAATCAAATTTTCGATATAGTAAAATGGTCACTAAGGAAAGAAAAACAGTAAATACTAGGTTCCGTATAACAGTATTTTAAAGAAAAAAATTAATAATTTTTTTTGTTAATCGGGTTTTTTTGGATTTTTTTTTAATTAAATTATTTATTTGAATCCCATTTCACCTAAAATTAAAAATACAATGTGGTTAAAAAATATTTAGGATTTGAAATATTATTTTCTGGCTTACTCTATATTTTTATTTTACCTTATACCACTTTGTAAGTTAAATAAATTAATATACAGAGCAAATATGTAAATCTTTTGGTGTTAACTATTAAATACATTATATAGTATTTCTACCTGACGTTTCGTCTACTACTGCGGAACATTATCAAAGGTGGGTCCGACACGGTTGACTGTTACGGTGACTGTCGGGGTTTCTGTTTTTGTTGGATTTTTGGTGGGCAGGGCTTTCTGTTCCGTTCCAGCCAATGGGAAAGGACTTGGATTTTTTGCCTTCATTTTTAGCGTTTTTGTATCTTTTAGTGCTGCAATCCCCCGTTTTTCTAAGATTAAGATACTAAATATAAAGATACTAAGATAAAGATCAAAAACGCTAAAAATGAAGGCGGAAAATCCAGTTTCCCCCCATAAAACGAGAAAGCCACAAAATAAAAGCAAGCCCCCCGGGGCCGTAACAATCAACCGGGAAGTCAGGGAAGAGTACTTCCCACCTCGGAACCACCTTTGATAATGTCTCGCTAGAGGGGTCGGAAAAAACCAAGACCACGGCAAAGAAGCCCGGAAAACCCATATAATGTAGTTAAAATCGGCCGTGAAAGCTTACACATTTCGATATTTAAATACAGTTAACACAAGCAAACCAATATTTTTGAAATTAGCAAGACACAAATTATACCTAGCTTTAGCGGCTCACCCTGTGGGTTTGGAGCTTTGGTGCAATGATAAAAATTGCTTTTTTTAAGGTCCTTAATAACATTATAAAATTTGGTTAAATTTTACCTACCGCCAAAGACCCATTTAAAGTGTACACTTATAATCATTTTGCTTAAACCATACCGATTTATGTTAAATATAAAATTAAATAATATTTACTGTCTCCTTTTAAAACACAGATTTACAGATAATTTTTAACCAGATTTTTTTAGTATTATTACCATTTTTATTACTTTTTGGGCTAACTTTGAAGTTTTTACTTCTTCAAAATATTTTGTGTTTCTAGTATTTACAAATTGAATATTTTAATAATTTGGGGTACACTTATTATTTTTCTTTCATAAGGTAAATCAATAATCAGCTTTATCGCTACTTTAAGTTTTTTTTTCCTGAGTTTTATTTTATAAAAGAAATACGAAAATAAAGTGAAAAAGTTTTATGTTCTTTGCGAGGTTTGATCTCGGAAGTTCAAGGATAAAACAGCGCGTTAACGCACGAATAAGTTTTTTAAAAGTATCCAATAAAATAATATACAAATTGGGTTTTTTCATTTTATGGTGATGTTAGAAATGTAATTAATAATTAAGAAATAACTTTAAACAAGATGTTCAAGGACATTGTCTATCAACAATTACAAAACTCCGGTTTTAAGGACACCTTTGTTTAAACCATAGATTGATATTTTATTGCTGTAAAAGTTGCTCTAAACGCAATAATAAAAATTGACTAGCATTTATTATGTTAACGTCGGTCATTTAAATCATCATTGGTTCCTTATTTATAATACTTACGCCAATAAAACTATTTATTTGAAAAATTAAGACCAGTAGGCAATAAATCAAGGCCACTTCGGAATCTACCAATGCTTTCAATTCAAGAATGACAGCTACAAGGACCTTGAGTAAGTTTGATACTCCCCCGTACACTCCACCAAGTAATATTTTTATAATAACTGAAACGTTGACTCCACCTAAAATAATAAATTACCTTTAAAATAAATTATTAAGTACAGTAACGGCCATTAAATCTTGGGCAATTCTTTTTCCCTTTCGTAAAATAGGCTTATGCAACCTTCTACTGAATATAAATAAATGTTGAAAAACCTCATAAAGAAACAGGTGTCTCTTGTCAGTGTCTAAAAATATTTTTTTAAAATGCCAAACTTAATTTTGAATCAAAAAGTATTACTTATTTATTATATTGAGAAAGAAAGGGATGTGGCGGAAGAGCCCCCAAAGGGTACTATTTATTTTGTTAAAAAAAATGGCAGGAAACACACTGCTTTGAGAGAAGCTGGAAGTGATCACCACAAATTATCAAAATAAAAGAACAAGACAAAAATTTAGTTAATGTTTTGAGAAACCAACCATTTAAATCTGTAGTTACAGCAAAAACGGAAAGCAATTTCTCAGCATCGGTTAGAACGGCACGGCAAAGAATAAGGCAAATATTCAAATTGCGTTTAATCCGGCAGCAAAACCGTTTTCAATAAATGCAAATAAAGAACAACGCATTGGATTTGCTCTGAAATTTTTACTTGGAACCTTTAATTTTTTGGGCAAATAAAATATTCACCGATAAAAAAGTGTTTCAGTGGTGCTACAATGGGATACTACAGGCGTAAAAGGTACACGATTTAATGAAAAATATACCCAAAAGGACGGAAGTAGTGGGCGATTTTCGGTAAATATTTTTGGGTGGCGGGAGTGTTACAAGGACCTGGTGTATGTTATTTTATCGAAGGAAGGTTCAATGCGGAGGTATATATAGATCTACTACAGAATATCATTCTTCCTTCTGTACTGGATCGATTTCCGGACAGAAATTTTATCTTTCAGCAAGATAAGTGTCCCGTTCATATGGCCCGGCAAGTCGATAAATGAATGGAAGAGCAGCGTATCAGGGTTTTACCTTGGCCCGCACGTAGTTCGGATTTAAATGTTATGGAAAATGTTTGGGGCTTATTTGTTAAAAAATTAAAAGGGAAAAATGAGTTTAGGCCGCAAAATATAAACGAACTAAGGATAAAATTTAGAGGCGTGATACGAGGAAAACCGGACTACGTCAGGCTTTGGTCCATTCGATGCCTGGAATGCTAAACTCTGTCTTAGAAAAAACGGGGCCGCAATAATATATTGGATTTGTTTAGGAAGGATATTTAAGTTTGTTTAAATTTATTAAATTTTAAAATTAATTTATTAATTTATTAGTTTTTATAAGATATAAATATTTTCTTTTTCCTTTTGCTTTATTTATAGCAATTAAAAGTAAAACAAGGTAAAAAAGAGCGATTTACAAAAATTGGCACAAAAGTCAAATTTTTAAAAAAATTTTGCCCCCATATTTAATAGCCGCCACTGTACATGTAACATTTTCTCTTATTTTTGGTCAAGAAATCTTCTACATAGCGTTACCCCATGTTTTCACCTCCGTGCAAAACCTTATACTGTTTACAAGTTTAGTACAGTTGCGGGCGAAAATTCCGGTTAACATTTTCTGTCCCTATTTTTGAAATTGCATAAACTGAATTTTTATCATTTAGGCCTTAGGTAATTAAATTGGTAAAAAAAGTGAATTTTTTTTAAAAAAGTAACGTTTTTTTTTTACAAAAAAAAATACTAATAGTAGGGGAGCCCACCGTGCTAAATCGGGTTTTCTCGAGCGTCATAGAGACCTATTAGGTTGCGAAGCTTGATAATAACAAGAAAAAATGTCATATAATATATACCTTTTCATCTGCGGGGAGAGCGTCTATAGGTTTTCAAAAATGTAGAAAAAAACTGTTGCATAGACATACTCGAGCGCGACAGATATTGATATCATCCATTTACTATTTTTTTAAAAAAGTACGTATGTTAATCTGATTGTTTCCATGATGGGGGTGGTCGAACGTAAAATTTTGAAAATGAAAAAAAAAAAAAAAATTTGATCGAGCGCGTCAGATTTTTTAAAGGGATGTTAAGTGAACCTAAAAAAGCTCTTATATAATAATCGACGATTTGGATGTGACGCTAACTTGCGGCTATTATTAAAATGTGCAAAAAAATCGCCATTTTGAAATACTCAAGGGGTCAGATTAAGATATATATGGTTCATCTTTATGCCCTAGACGTGCTGTCTCATAATCTGACGATTATCTGGAGGGATTCGCCTAATCTGACAATTAAAAAATTTTTTTTTTATTTTTTTAAATCATTGAACTTAATTAATTGAAAAGCTCAGGAAATAACATGCAAATAAAAAAGTATATGTTTTCAAAAAAAGAATACTTTATTTGAAAATAATTATAAAAATTAAATTTTTTCGAGTACTTTTTTTTTTAATTATCATCATCATCGGTCGAATCATCTTCCTTCTCTGACTCGATTTCATCCTCAGATTGTGTATCTGTAACAAGAAATCATTAAAATATTTAACAATATTTTTTTTATGAATTATGTATTTTTTTAAATTTTTTAAGAAAAAATATACCTAATTCTGGAGTATCCTCAAGAATATGAGAGAATATCAGGTGTTATGACTACATCTTCATACGATTGCGGGAATTGATCACCTGCAAACCAGATCATTTCGAACTTCCCGTCGACTACTTTCCATCCATAGTCCGTTGGTAAAGATCAGTAATTTTTGCATTATGAGCATTACACCACAAGCAAGCAATGAATTTTGTGCGTAACACTTGTTGGAGTAGCTCCGATTGACAGGGTGGCAAGTTGCACCTGTAACTCTGGATATTCAAGGAGAAAGGTTGTGATTTTGATGACCTTGTACGTCTTATTGAAGATGACAATCCTGGCTTGATTGACATCGTCTAACTTTTCAGCCCATACAAGTGACAAATAAAAGACTGTATGATGTTAAAAGAATCCTGCACATTATGCTCCTTTGAGCCCAAATCCAAAAATGTTTTTTGGAAAATTTCACAATTCATCAGAAATTGCAAAGGTTTCTTTTTCCCTCGTCGGTACAATGCTGGGTTAAAATCACAACCAGTGAACGCATGCAAAGCCGGAAGCGCCTTCGAAATTTTTGGGCCTAATTTCTTGTAGAGAGCGGATACGTCGATGTATCGGCGTGCATTGCCAACCCCAAGATCCATCGACTTAAAACTCTTGCTTGCAGGTATTCCATTATTCGCCAACATGATGATTACAATATCTGTATCAGAAGTTCTGATAGTAATAGTAGAATCTTCTTTTTGTTGGCAAGCAGAAATGCAATCTTCGTATCCGCTTCTTCGTGATCGGGGCATGACAACTCATAATTAATGATGCGTGTTACTTTATTATCAGTAACAGAATATTCATAACACAAATCATGTATTATGTAAATTATTTTACTACCGATAATAGCTGCCTTTTCCCTGATCAGCCCAATGAGCAATCAAAAACTTGACAATAGCTTCCTTAAATTTTTAGATTTTTCAAATTTTTTTTGAAAAATCTGATGTTCTTGTTTGTTGAGGACCGGAGATGTGGAATTCCTTGTCGTCTACACTGCCTCGGAGACAATGCTCATAATCTTTGATAGAGGGTGTGAAGTAACGATCAAATACAATAGCAATTTTACTTGCAGGGCTATTGATAAGGCATTGCAATATCTTCTTTGACACACCTCCAAAACTACGGGGCATTTCTTTAAAAGTATTTAAAAAAAAAAACCTTTACAATTAAAGGTCAATTTGGGATGACGGTTGCTCCATATCTTCTACTTGTTTCCTAACTCATGAATTAGTACTGACTTATCAGTCTTGTTTAAAGAACCATCTATATGGCACAGTGATAACGGTATAGGAGTTATAGGAAAACAAAGTACTTTCTCAGGTCTATACTCGTGTCAAGAGATAGAGCTAATAACCGACCAAATAAACCCCGCTGCAATTTAACTTCGTGCACTTTTCCACCAATTTTCATTTTTTTCTTCTTGAGGTTTGCAAAAGTCAGCACCGTATTTTTTACTGGCTGGTGAAACCTGTCTGAATTTAAATTGCATTCCGTTATAAATTGATCTCGCAGAAATGTTCCTCCAGACACTGTCTTTAGCAAACAGTTTGTAATATCTAGAGGGGCAGCTTGTCCTGTTGAAATATTAAACAACTGATCCTTATCAATTGAAGGAGAGAATGGATTAATGTTCTGCAGGACACTGTTCGAAAAAGCTTCGATTTGGATGTGTTGTTTCTTCATTCGATCTGGGTGTAGATCAGCAGCAATATCATGGCAGTTTGTGTTAAGCCCCGCACGAGTAAGTACGTGAGATATGATTCTTGTTCGCGCCCTGATTTTTAGCCCAACGTTGTCTAGCAGCAATTGAATTTGTGAGGGTTTAAAAATTCCAGTGAGACGACGAGCAGCATCACCATTTATCGTCTGCTCTAACGTTAAATCTACAGGAATTCTTGAGAAAGGCTTGACGGTTCTTCGGGTTCAAACGAACCCTTAACCATTTCAGTTCGGAGGCCTGGATGTGTGTTATCTACGTGTTGCAGTAAATTAATGTAGTACACTAGCCATCGACTATAGTTCGGTTGATTGTAATAGAAGAATAAGCTAACGATTTTGCAATGGTATATACGTACAAATCTAAATCTCCAACTCTAATACTTCTAATAAATAAGTGGTAAAGATTTATAAAATCGATGTACATTGCGTAAAATTGCGCTTTTTTTCCCTGCTTGCCGCCTAATGTGTTTTCTGTATATTCCTCATAAGATTGAATGAGACTTTGTGTTTCTGCATGCCGAACTTGCGGAGAGATATCTTCATGAGCCAAAAAAGGGTTTAGATTTTAACACTGATTCCCCCAAATTTTGAATTGTTTGTCCCCCAAAATGTTTCGGAAAAGAATTGTTGCAATGCCCAAAGCCACAGGAAAGTAATCGTTTACATCTGTTGTAATTTTTTCCGCCAATAAAACCTGAAACTGAACCACTAGCGATCAATTCACATTCAGTCATGATATTACTCAGTCCACAATCTCCCAAAAAAAGTGCCAACTGCCTTGAAAAAAGCCATTTCAATATAAGCCTAAATGAATAAAAATATTATCAAATCTTGGAGATTCTTGAGCTTGAATACAATAACAGGGGCGAGCAATAGCTAGATCATAGGTGATCTGGATATAAGGCGCTTGACATTCGTTTGCAATTTCCTGACTCAATTCTAGAGTTTTCAAAACAGTTGAATTGTTGGTGGGAGAAACATTTATAGGAGTAAGATATGAAACTTTTTTTAACTCGTGAATCGTCTATCAAAATCTTGCTGTGAAATCCAACCCACATTGGAACATCCGATATTTTATACTTATGTAAAAAACAACCACGTAACGTCCCGCCGTTTCGACGTACTCAAATTGTCTGGAGCTTTATTAAGCTCTGAGATTTCTAGCTGACTCCAGGTGGTAATTTTTAATTTCTTGGTGAATGGATGCATTTCGTAAGTAACTTCTTCAAAGCTCTGCGTTTTCGGTTTTTTTTTTTTGCGGTGCTAGCGGATAATTCAGAAAAACTACCACGCTCAACCTCATTTATTTTAAATTTGCATGTACACTAGGGCTAGAAGATTCACAGGAAAACAGGATCCGGATTTTCACGATATCCCGGGAAAAAATTTTCCCCACCTATCGGGGATATCTTTGCCATTTAGAGTTTCAACGAAGGGGGAAATTGTCAAATGCGACACCAGTATTCAAGTCGGCGACGTAGGATATCTTCAGGACATACATGAGCATTATTTACTGTTGAAAATGTTAGCTCAGTTTCTAGCTCTTCTAGAGTTGTGTAAGAGCAAGGGGTCCATATTTTGACAGTATGTTAACAACTTTCTTACTGTTACATAAATTACTGTCAGACCCAGGGTAATGTGCTTTGACGTTTTAATTTTTTGGCTAGAACTGCGTAAATCAAATCTTGTCCAATGGAAAAAATAAAAAAGTTCATTCTTTTTTCTACTTTCGTTCTTTTGGATATATGGCCATCACCGCAAATGAATGATTCCAAAAACAGTAAGCTCTGGCACGTTATCCATTCTCCCATCATCAAATCTTCAGCCGTACAATTTTCGGCAATTCTCTTCTGGTCGAGTTAAGGATTTCTTCGCGAAGTTGTGTTGAAACTGAACGAATTTTTTTTTCTTTCTGCCATCGTTTTAAATAAACCCTTTAGGTTAAAAGAGTGGCGGAAAAAGAAAAATTTTTTCTTTCACGTAAATAATCTTAATCTTTTTGTCAAATGTTTCCATTAATTTTCTTTCCAAGTGACGATCTGAGAACGAAGAAATAGTAATAGAAGTAGACAATAAACTGTGTTGCTTTCTATCAATTTTTGATATTCTTTTTTATGTAGTCAAAGAACAAGCATTTTTTTCGACCACTCTTTCTTCTAGCATATCACAAAGAACAGTATACGCAGTATTGTAAACCTTTTTTTCTTAAAAATTCGCTATTTTCATCCTTATAAACCTCTCGTAAGTATTGATCTTTGCAACATTTATGGTAAGAAATTTTGGAATCATCTGAGAAAGAACAAAAGCTTTTCCAACATCGATATATCATTTTGTTCCGTGGCCGCGTTTTTTAAATTCCCTATAGTTTTTAATCGATTTACAGCTAAGCGAACTTCATGACCATGATGCCGTTTACGTTGTTTTTCGCAAATGAAGCACGTTTGCGATGCTGAATCGTTATGAGCGACGGGCTCACCCGGTTGAAAGATCATTGAAATCTTCACAGTCCTCTTGAATGTTGCTGTATTCTCCCCCTCTGCAAATTTTTAACAATAAAATAAGAAAGCTGATAATTATAAAAAGAAATTAAAAGATTGGTAAAAAAATAGATTCATTCATATCTTATAATGGTATTAATAATTTTGTTGATGCAAAAACTAATCAATTTTTTTTGTAAGATAATGATTTTTTTTTCTAAAAATTTAACTAAAAAATTAATTCAATAAATAAAAATTTTGGGAATATTTACTATATTAGCACTTACTCGTCTGTCGATGTACCAACAGCCTCGGAAGACGTGGAATCAACAGTAGCATGTGATTTGGGGCACTCTCCAGAATCGGAACTGTGACCGAGCACTCTCCAGAAATAGGAAAATGTGACTCGAAAAACTTTCCAGAAACAGGAGCATGTGTTTCGGAGATATTACCAAATTTCCGATGCATTGTCCACTACACTTTGCTGCTGTTATAAATACTGAAAGTCTCGCGGGATTTTTATTGCTGTAAATAATTTATAGCACTGTGCGTGATACACTTTCATTTTTTAAAGAAGATTCTATCGAAATTTCAAGGTTATCGTATTTTGTTTGGGATTTTTTGGAGAACCGGTTTGCTCCGACGATATTCTAAAACATTTATACATTTTTGTAATGTTTCTAATGTAAATTTAATTGTTTTAAAAGTTGTTTCCCACAAAATACACACTTTATATTAATATCACTCATAGTCAATATTTCTAAACTTTTATTCACATAATTTATATTAAAATCACCAAATAAGCAAAAATGTTGGAAATACGTTGTAAACAATATCATACCACGAACAAGTCTGTGTGATCAGCTGTCATGGCGTCATGGCAACAGAAACCAGAGTGGGGACATGGTAATAGATAGAGAAAAAGGAGAGAGGAATAGAAACGCGGGAGGGGAAAATAGGCATCACGTAGCTGCATGCATTAAACTTTATCGATGAATATTTGTACTTCGGCTTGTGGAAATCGTAGTTATATATTTTGTAATCCCTTTAATTATTCCCTTCAAAATAAAAAAAAAAAATTTGCCACGCTCGAGAATGTCACGATGACGTTTTTTTTTCAATTTTTTAACCCCCCCCTTCTTTACGTCACTCTCAAATTGTCAGATTAGTGGAATATACGTTTTAGCATGTAACTAACTTCCCTGCCTTAATCTGACGCGCTCGAGGATTTCAGATGATCAATTTTTTTTACTAATCTGATCCTTTATCCTTGACGGGCGGTCATATATATGGGGCTCATATTTGGTGGAATCAACCGGGTACAAGGTATACCCCTGTATATTAATCTCCGCGCTTTAAAAAAATCCTGAAATCCCGCTTGGGCCCCCCTACTATAAATAAATGTCAACGGATAACCTTAATATATAATATACTATATTTAGAATAGATTAATTTTCAATAAAATTAAAAGAGTGCAAACTCTTCCACAAAAATTGACGTTTGATAAGTATATAACATATTTTTTTTTTAAATCAAATAAAACAAAAAAAAGACATAAAAATATCAAAAATATAAGTAAACTAATAATTTATTCTAGCGCCGTTTTTGTTATTTGTTTTAAACGCTTGAGCATGGATGCTATCAGCTTTTAGATATGATGTGCATTATATTTATTCCATATATCCGATTTTGTTCCATAGATCATTTGTTTGTAAAAAAAAAATCATTGGCCTTATTCATCGTTTTGATATTGTGACCCCCAACATTTTCTATGGTTGACATCGGACTTTTTGGGGGGGCCCAATTAGTAATATTTTTTTTTACACCCAGTCAGCAATTTTGGCAAAGAAAGGGTTTATAAATGAGCTTAAAAAAAAATTTTGTAATATATAAATTAAAAAACTTAAACCTGAAATCTATACTTGCTTTAACTGATTGGGTATACTTCTCTTCAAATCTTGTGTTTCGAGACTGTACACTCTAACTCGCCCATTAAAATAAGATTAAAGGTCTTCTCATCCGTAAAAACATTTCTCAAAACTCCAACCCTTCTGTAAATACTGCAAAGCAAATACCACTCCTCTGCTCTTTGTTAACAGCCGTTAAACATGGTTTCTTGACAGCAGCACGATTTCTTAAACTGATCTTTCCTTGATGCGGTGCCTTGCACCCCAACAGATCCGGAAATTCTGTTTGTCTATGTACTACCACGGCTGTTTGGAATGAATGGTTTTTCAAATAAGTGACTAGATTATTACTTGTTTCTTGTTTGATATTTTTATTTTGCCACTTTCACACAATCCATTTAAGAAGCCACTATTTTGCCACTTTTACTTTAAACCTTAAACACTACTTTTGGTAAATTAATTTTCTCGGATATTTGCTTTTTTAAATAATATTATAATATTGCGTTAATTGTTTTACTTACCGGGCCCACGGCCTGATTTTATTGAAATTTTGTATACTGGGGTTTTTTGGGGCGCTAATCACGAATCTGAAGTCAAACTTTGTCGGCACTTTTAATTTTTGAGTTATAACGCCTCACTGTACCTAACCTCAAACTGCACAAACTTTTCTAAAATTACTCCTTCTTAAAACTGATTACACCGAAAATTGAAGATTTTATGGAAATACACTTATTATTTTATAAGATTAATTTAATTTTACCTTTATTTAACAAATATTAATAATAAAAAAATCACAACAAAAATATTAATTTTAATTTTTTAAATGTCAACAAAATTGTTTAGAGATTTTAGACAGTTTTATGTTGTAAACCAGGGACCCGCGAAACAATTGAATGACCTATTTTATAAATTTAAATTATTTTTATTTTTCGCGATTTAAATTTAAAAAGTAAGCCATTCAATTGTTTCGCGGGTCCCTGGCGTACCAACATAAAACTGTCTAAAATCTCTAAACAATTTTGTTGACATTTATAAAATTAAAATTAATATTTTTGTTGTGCTTTTTTATTAAAAATTTTTGTTAAATAAAGGTAAAATTAAATTGATCTTATAAAATAATAAGTGTATTTCCATAAAATCTTTAACTTTGGGTGTAATCAAATTTTAAGAAGGAGAAATTTTAGGAAAGTTGGTGCGTTTGAGGTTAGGTCCAGTGGGCATTATAACTCAAAACTAAAAGTGTCCGGCAAATTTGACTTCAGATTCTGATCAGCGCCCAAAAACCCCCGATATACAAAGAAAAATTACCAATATTGCTTTTTGTAGTTCGTCCAGTCTATTTATTTTAATAAAAATTATTTTTTCCAAATATATATTATATTAATCTTGAAATAATATGTTATCCGTTGACATTTATTTCTTATCACTTTGACAATTTTCAGGTAAAATTGAGGTGGTATAGGTTAGGCAAGCTAAGCCTGAATTACATTATGAAAAATCGTATGTCAGGAATTTTTCTTCCGCAACTGTAATTTTTTTTAAAATTTACTTACGTATTATTAATGTTCCTTTTAGCAAAGCATTAATAATGGCAACAAGTCCAGAGAGTCCGCTTGTCGCTCCTGCTTTACCTATCGCTTGAAGAAGTGCTCTTAGACGTTGGTTTAAAATCGTGGAAAGATCTTGAGTAGCAGTTTGGCCGGTGTATGCCAAAAACTGAATCAGTACGCTGATTAGGACTTGTATTGTTATCTTGCCAGTAGAGTATGAAACAAACTCTCCAAGAACCTATAAATAATTTTTTTAAATTTTGATAAATATAATTTCAAAAATGTAACTTAAATTGGTATAAAAATTAGTTGGAGGCGAAGTTGCTTCTAAAAGATTGTGTAACATAGGTGTATTTTTTTCTAAAGTTCAACCACATATGAAAAACTTATAATTAGTCTTATGAAAAAAGTTATTCTGCTTCCTGCTAATCCTCTGTGAGACAGGTCTCTGTCTGGTCAAGTTCTTTGGCTCTAAAAGCAAGGGCAATGTCATCTGCGTAGCAAAATTTAGTTGACCTGGTTTCTGGAAGGTCCATAGTATATAAGTTAAACAGGGGAGGTGCAAGGACAGAGCCTTGTGGTAGACCATTGTTTAGCTTCCTCTCTCTACTCCTGGTCTCCCCCAAGTGAACCTGGAAAAATATGTTGTTAATCATGGTATTAAGAAGGGCAGTAGTTGTACGGCACCAAGTTATATTTAAAAATTTATACACCAGACCTTCTCTCCATACTGAGTCATATGCTGCGGTAAGATCGACAAAGGCGACAGCGGTCTTCTGCTTTTCTTGGTAGCCGGCTTCAATGAATGTTGTTAGGGCCAGGACCTGATCACAGCAGCTTCTGTTAGGTCTAAATCCTGCTTGTTCTATAGGGATCTGACTCAGAATTAAGTTACTTATTCTGTTATAGATGAGTCTTTCCAGGAGTTTGTATGTGCAGCTAAGCAAAGAAATTGGTCTGTAATTTTGGGGGAGATCTGGTGCCATCCCTGGTTTTAAAATTGCTATAATCTTAATTTTTTTTAGTTCATTTAGCAGGAGGTCATTATGTAAGATGTTAGAGAAGAAACGAGTTAACCACAGACTGGCCCTAATCCCTAGGTTTTTTAGAAATTCTGGATGAATATTATCCAGTCCAGGAGCCTTACCGTTCTTAGTTTGTTTAAGTGCTTGCTGCAGTTCTTCCATTGTAAATGCCACGAAGAGATGTGTTTTGTTTGGGCATTGAGCTTTTAGGGTCGTGAATTTACGTTGTATTTCTGTAGTATGTTGGTGCTTTCGAGTTCTCTTCTATGTGGATTGCTATATGATTCACTGAGGTGCCTGGCCTTGGTCCGGAGTTGTCAGTGGCTCCGCCCAACTTACACAATGCAATCCATGCCTTTCTACTTGAATGCTTAAAGCTAATGTTTTCTACTGTCTCAGACCATCGCGTTCTTCTGGCTGCGTTTAGCTGGTTAAGGAGATCATCAGCTATTTCGTTGTTGCCACTCCTATTAAATTCTTCATAAAGTTGTTCACATTGTTCGTTCCATCATGGAATATATTTCTTCCGATATCTGGAGGAATATGCTTCTTTGCAGCGGCAATAACAGCTTTAATAAAACGGTGGTAGTTCTTTGGGTCTGGTGGAAGCAGACGTATTTATCCAAGTGGTCTGAGAAACCTTGCCAATTTACCTTTCAAAAATTCCATCTTGGACGCGGCACAGATGTAATTATTGGGACTGATAGGCCAATATTAAGAATCACAGGTCTGTGTTGGCTGTGTGGGAATTTATTCGAAACTTTTCTTGATGTAGGGATTGGGCGGTCTTCGTTGTCACAAGAAACGAAACAGAGGTCTGGGTAATAGCCTCTTGGCCAGACGGCAGACCGGAATGTACCCAAATCTTTGGCATCAAAAACCAGATACAAGTTCCTGTTCTCTGCCCAGTTGACAAGTGCAATTCCGCAGTAATTGTTCTGAGCATATTTCCATTGGTCGTGATGACTGGTAAAATCACCAGCGTATATATTTGGGTGGTTGGCATCGGGCAGAACATAAGGTGGCCAGTCATTGTTAGGCGGCTTGTAGACGTTGTTAATAGTGACTTCTTTTAGCTTTATTGTTACTAAATGGATTTTATTTGTGGATTCTGCAGAAATAAGCTGTGCATGTTCGATATTTGACCCACGTAGGTGGCAACTCCGTACGCTCTTGTGATACGTGGCTCCTAAAAGATCGTACCCATAAATCTTGCCTCGTTTACGAAGGTTCCTCTTCCTCTGTGGCAGAATGAGTTTCCTGGATTAGAACAACGTCAATGTTATGTTCCAGCATGAGTTTGGAAAGATATTCACTCTTGGCTCGGCTTATGCCTTCTATGTTCAATTGGCATACTCGGACTGAAGGTCCGAGTTTTTTAGTCAGTTGGACCTGATATGGGCCATTTTTTGTTTTTCTATTGTCAGAGTCGCTTTGCATTTGTGTAGCCAGAAAATCCAAATCAAAAATTGGTCTGGCTGCCGAAATGTTCTAGCTCATTTAGCGTTAACCAGGGTGCACGTACAGTATCTACTGTGGATGCGAGCTAGTTTGCACCCCGATAAAAAAACTAAATGTCTTATTACGAACCTACAAGAAAGATTGCCTGTATGAAAAAGGATGAATGATATGTTTAGACAAATTTGCAGTAGCAATTAATGCCTATTATTTATAAAGTTATTTGCATGTCATATTTTTTGAAATTAAGTTAGTTTACCCTATTTTCTACATTTCCAAAACCAAAAATTTGTTATTACATTTTGCAATATTGTTATTTTTAAATGATTTAAGGTAGAAAGCGATGATTCCGAAGCTAGCCATACTTTTTATTTTAAATAAGACTTTTGTTATTACTTTGTGCTATAAAATAAAAATTATCGATACTTCTTTTTTGAGTAAATTTTAGTTTTTTTAATACTCTATATGTGCATTCTCAAATTTAAATAATACATAAATGTTTCAGCATTAGGCAAAACTTTTAATAAATTATAACTTTTTTTTCATAAAACTAATAATAAAATGGTTTTCCATATGTAAAGAAATAAAGTAGGTACAGTATACCGGGTGACAACGAAATCACTACCGAGCCCTTTATTTTCTTAAATAAAAACATATGGCTTTCAAATTTTAGGATGACCTATTATATCATAAGGTGCCAATTTTGGATATTATAACATGTGTCTATCACTTCCGGTTTAACGGGAAACGACATCAACTTTGATTTTTTCAATGCAACACCCTGTATATTTTTCAGAATTTGGATTCTACGGATCATTCCTGATATAAAATCTATATTATATCCTATACCTATCTCTGCTAGTTTTTGAAAAAACGACGATTAAAGATGACCAAACTACCGCACATTATGCAGTTTAACATTATTAGAAAAGTCAATTTTCGCAACACTTCCGGTAAAGTCGGAAGTAGTTTTATTATGATCCCGCAGATAAAGTTTTTAAGAAGAATTAAATTAAACATAATAAATTTTTCACATTTATTTGTTTTCCCCTATAACTGCATAATGTGCGGTCGTTTGGACATATTTAATCGCAATTTTCTCAAAAACTAACAAAGATATGTATAGGATATAATACAGATTGTATATCAGAAATGACCGGTAGAATCCAAAATAAAAAAATTATACAGGGTGTTGCATTTAAATTTTTGAAGTAACATTATAGGTAGTTTTAGTATGACCTTCACAGATAAGAGTCTTTAAAAAGAAATAAATTAAACATAATAAATTTTTATAACATTTATTTGATTTCCCATAAAACTGCATAATGTGCGGTAGTTTGAACATCTTTAATCGCCATTTTTTAAAAATTGGCAGAGATAGGTATAGAATATAATATAGATTTTATATCAGAAATGATCCGTAGAATCCAAATTTTGAAAAATATACAGGGTGTTCCATTGAAAAAATCAATGTTGATGTCGTTTCCGGTTAAACCGGAAATGATAGGCACATATTATACTATCCAAAATCGGCATCCTATAATATAATATGTTATCCCAAAATTTGAAAGCCATATGTTTTCATTCAAGTAAATAAAGGGCTGGGTAGTGATTTCGTTGTCACCCGGTATATATTGGCATGCGTATTTTGGGACCTAAAAGCATGGTATTAACATCCATCAATATCTTAATAAATTAAATCCGCGATTTTTTAACTGATTATTATCCCTGGTCCCCAATATTTAAAAAATAATAATAATTGGGTAGGATGGATTTAACCACTTAGGAAATTATAAGTAATTTTTTTATGTAAATTATTCGACGAAGTTTTTTTTTTATTACTTTTTTTAAATAATACCATTTTTACTAAAAATGTATTATCTTTGTCAAAAATAATTATATCTTAAATAAATAAAAAAATACAATATCCGTATTTTGGGTAGATAAAAACTTACCTTAAACAAACCGGTTAGTCCGGTTCTTTCATTGCCTCCAAGCTGAGCAATAAGTTTAAACAGTGCTTCAGCGTCATTTAAAAGACTTCCAAAAATAACGCCAATATTAAGCTTTGTACCAATTTTTTCAATTATATCAATCAAGCGATCTAGCCCACTTGTCAAACTAGCAAAAAGTTGTAAGTCAAAAACTACACCCGCTTTTTTGAATCCATCAAACCACCTAAAAATGGGACAGTAATTATTATCAAAAAAAGTAAACTTTTGCCTATGTACTAACGTACCGTGGGTGTATTAAGTGTGGTGAGAAGAAGTTTATTTACACGGGACTTAAATATTTGGAGATTAGGGGGAGAAGGAAAAACTTCTGCGGGCAGCAGGTTCCATAGCCTTGACACTCTAGGAATGATGGAACGAAGAAAGCGGGAAGTTCGGGGCCTCTCTAGCTGAACTGTAAAAGGATGCATAAAAGTTGCACTACGTGTTGCTCTGTTGGGAGCTACCAGAGAAGTAGTCATACTGGCCAATTCCTCTGAGCAGAAGCCGTGAAAACATCTATAGAAGAGCGACAGATCCCCTACAGCCCGACGGTGGGCAAGAAGAGGAAGCCTTTCTGTAAGCGTGGGATAGTTAATAAGACGAACGGGTCTTCTTTGGATGGAGTCCAGAATGCTAAGTGTTGTAGGTGACGCCATTCCCCAGACATGAGAACACTATTCTAAAGTGGGTCTGATTTGGGATACATACAGAGTGTACAGAGAAGAGAAACATTTTCTGGCTCGGAAGAGGATCCAAGCATTTTTGAAGCTGCCGAGGCTATGGATGTAATGTGTTTGTGCCAACTGAGCTTATTCTCAAAAGTAACGCCGACAAGATTAAACGACTCTTTGTTCTGCAGAACTTGTATATGTAAGAGATGAGCATTGGCAGACTTTTGCGACAGCGAACATGACTGTGTCTTTAAGGCGTTAAACTGAACAAGATTTTTGGCGCCCCAATCCAAGATAAGTTTGAGGTCTTGTGAAAGAGATATCTGTATTGATCCGCGCTTGTTTTCCAAATCAGAATTACATGGTGGCTAAGAAATTGAATACTAAAGTGGAGGGTACTATCGTCAGCAAAACTATGAATGGGATTGATTGTGGAAGAGAGAAGATCGTTAATGTGTAGATGAAACAGCGTGGGTGCCAGCACTGAGCCCTGGGTCACCCCAGCATTAATTTGGTAGAAGCTGGAAGAATGACCATCTACAGTAACTGATATACGTCGATTAGAAAGGAAACTGGAAAGCCAAGAGCAGAGCTTAGGTGGAAGACCGTAAGAAGGAAGTTTGTTAAGAAGCCCATCATGCCAGACCTGATCGAAAGCTTTGAATATGTCAAGAGCAACGATCTTGGATTCACCAAAAAACTCAAGGGACTTGTTCCAGTTGTGCGAGACAAAGGAAAGAAGATCAGCTGTGGATCTGCTGTGACGGAATCCATACTCATATCATGTAAGATCTTATGTTTTTCCAGATACTTGAAGAATTGGTAGTAAATGAATTTTTCCATTACTTTGCAAACAACAAAAAGAAGAGATATAGGTCTATAGTTAGAAGGGAGAGTTTTGGATCCTTTTTTGGGAACAGGTTGCACACGTGCAGCTTTCCAACTCTCCGGGAAAATGCCCGTGTCGTAAGAGATTCGAAGAGTCGAGTTAGGATGGAAGCAAGCTCAGGAGCATATTTTTAAGACGATTGCTGGTATGGTATGTTATTGATCTAAAATAAAAATATAAGTGCCTTTGGCAAACATAGTTATTAGTTTGTTCTCTACTACTGAGAATTTAACAGGTTTATTTTGTTCCCCCATGCCGTTAAGGCGAATTCGATTAACATAAGCAGGCTTGTCCATATACCCTAAAGGCTTTGGCATATCCTTTGTCAAACCCTTAGTAGTAATGCCTAAATGTGCCTTACATGTCCTCAATATATACTCAGGAAAACCTGTCTCTTCCTGATAGAACCTTATTTCATCTGAGAAAATTCCAATATCTCAAAAGTTACCGAAAATTCCATAGTTGACGCGGTTGCTAAATTGTTTTATCAGGCCTGAGACTTTTCATTTTTCTCCAAAAAAAGGGATATCTTTATTCATTATTTTTACTGTAAAAAACTAATAATACTATAATTTTTAAATAATTTTAGCTGAATGCCAAGCATTTGTACATATCTTTGTAAAAATTTAAGATGCTGGAGTCAATACTTTCGAGATATGAATTTTTGAATTGTAACGTACAAGTGTCAAATTTGATGGTAAATTTTAGTTTTATTTACAAAAAAAATCAAAAACTTTTCACAATTTATTGGACCAGAAAAAAAACGTATTTAAAAAAAAGTACATTTTTTTTTGAAAAATCGAGTTTTCATCTATTCAAATTAGAAAGGCTGCGGTAATAGTGTTATTTTATTACTTAATAAAATCTTTAAAGCTTGTCCAAAAAGTTTTTAAATGACAGTTAATTTTAACCTTTTGTCGTTTTTTGTAATATCTAAAAAACTGTAAAGACGTTGAGAACTATACTTGGATCGGAAAATTTGGATTTTTCCGAACCCTTTTAACATTATACAAAACTATACCCTATTTTAATAACAAATCTCGCTAAGAAAAGCCAGTCTGAAAGAGCAAGGGACATTTATTGGATGCGATCAAAACATTCTCCTTTTTCTGTATATTGCATATATTTTTCAAGAGCGTTTTTCACTTATTTCTAAGTGTCGTGAAAAAAATTACGGGAAAGCTTTTAAAAGGCAATTACATAGTCTGTTAAAAGTTTTTCTGAATTAATTTTTATTAAAACCAAAATTTAGGAACAAATTTGAGACTTGAAATGTAAAATATAGGAATTCGTATCTTCAAAAGTATTTATTCTAGGAACTTAAATTTCTACCACAATGTAGTACAAATATTTGGCATTTGGCATTAAGCTAGAACCATTTTAAAATTTTAGCACTATTAGTTTTTCAGTCATAAAAAATAATGTAGGTATTAAAATGTCCTATTTTCTCAAAGTTTCAGGCTAGAAATATTTGTTTTTACCTATTAATCCTACACAAAGTTGTAGCGTTGTAGCTGCAGGTTAGTCAAAGTGTTTGCTGTATCTTTGTCTTTTGAGCAAACCTTAAAATAATTTAATTCTCAAAAATAAATAAATCACTGTGATGGCTGAGTTGACGGGACGTGGTTCGCGTTATTATGTTGTACAATTTTCGTCGTGGTCTTACAAAGCAACAATGCTTTGAAGAAATGAATGGTATGTTGGACGATACTTGTCCATCTTAAAGGACTGTAGAAAGGTGGTATTTACAATTCCAAAGGGAAAATTTTAACTTAGAGGACGAGCAAAGATCTGATAGGCCGATTGAAGTGACGACTGATAAAAATATTCTAACCATAAAAAATGTGATTGTGAAAGACCGACGAATAACATACCGTCAATAGAGAATGTAATGAAGATAAGTGCACCACCTATTTATCATATTCTGCACAAAGAATTAAATGTTAGAAAAGTTTGTTCACTCTGGGTACCACATTTTTGATGACCGATACTATACGGACGCAGAGAGTAAGTAAAGTGGTGCAAACAAGTGCTCAAAAAATTTGATGACGGTGACTCTAATGATATCAATTTAATTGTTACAGGTGACGAAACCCAAATTTATTATTATGATATCCTAACTAAATCCCAGAGTAAAATGTGGATATTTGAAGATAA
>JAHBCN010013728.1:0-23906 GCA_019359885.1 Listronotus oregonensis
GACAAGTGAACTACTAAAACTAAATAGGAATCAGATTAGAATAGTGACAGGATTAATAACCGGACACTGCACCCTTAAGAAAACATATGCACACTATGGGCATCTATGAGAAGAACCCATTTGCAGACTATGTGACGAAGAGGAAGAGACAGCCTCTCACATCATATATGAGTGCCCTCACTTACATACTGGAGAACAAATCAAAACCTCATGGTGGACACTAACCACCAGGAGGCTGGAGCCAGAAAAGAACCAGTAAAGGGCTACTACACCTGTCTAAGTGTCAAACCTTTTAACTGAAACAAATACACAAAAGATACAACAAGCCCTGTAGGCTGCAGTGTCGAGGCGGACAAAACCTCAACTTGTGTATTTAGTTTATCAATCAATCAATCAATCAATCAATGGTAACACTTTAACGTAACGTAATAATGACAACTGTAACCTTTAACTGTCTGTCAACTTCTTATCTCGTCGGAAGACAAAACTAAACTGGCCGGACTTCCTTCGCGCTTTATATAGTAATGTGGAAAAGAATGGAAAAGTCTAGAATTAGCTGGAAGAATTCTTTAACTACAGGATGTCAGAAAAGTGTGAAAAGGATGTCTCCAGCGCCCTCAGGATAATCCGCAATGACAGTCGAAAAAGCGAAAAACTAAGGTAACCTATTTTTAATAAATTATTAACCTAAATAAAATAATTCTAACCTTTTACATTTCTAATAATTAAACACTAACTAAAGTCCGTAACCATATAAATTTTTGGTACCTTATATTTTGCACAAAAATGTTTAAGGTCTCTCAACGATGCATTAAATGACAACGTCGATCGAGAATCCTTAATTTTTATAACTTTATCTTTTTCGACAAAGATTATGTGGCTTGTGAAATAATCATATTTTTCATTTGTAATTAAAAAAATCAAATTCTTTTTTGAGATACAATAAGCTTCAAAAGAATTTTTAGGCGGTTTCAAAAGTTCCACCACTCCCGGGTGATCAAGCCTTTTGTGTAGAGAACCATTAAAACTCTGCTTATGTAATTCCTTTGCTGCTTGTTGCACAACATTTTTATTACTTTTTTTTATATTTTACTTCGTAATCGTACTCTTCTAACAATAAACGAAATTTAGTAAGTCTACTGGAGGGATTAGTCATTCTAAAAAGTTAGACAAGAGGCCTATGATCACTATAGATAATAAATTTTCGCCCATATAGATAAGTTTTGAAAGATTTTATTGCAAAAACTACCCCTAATAATTCCTTTTCTATAGTTGGGTAATTTAATTCCGCTTTATTTAACTGTCTAGAAATATAAGCGACCGGTAACCCATCTCCGTTCGATAAAGTAGCCCCTAAAGACCCATTTAAAGCATCTGTTGTTACTATGAAAGTATTGGATTCAGAAAAGTTAGGAAATTGCAAAACTGGTGGGCTAATTAATGCTTGCTTTAAGGTTTCAAATGCATGTTGACATTCTGGTGTCCACTGAAAAGTTACACCCTTTCTCGTTAAATAATATAATGGAGAAACTGTATGTGCAAAATATTTAATGCTTTTTCTGTAAAAATTAGCACCCGCCTTAAACCTCTTGACTTCCTTTTCGTCTTTGGGTACAGGATAATTTTTTATTGCATGAACTTTACGAGGGTCTGGAACAACTCTTTCTGCTGAGATAACATGCCCTTAAGTTTTAAACTTTACCTCGCGTAGTCTTTGAAGTACTTTAATTAAATTTCTGTTATGTGTTTCTAAATAATTCCCAAAAATTATTAAATCATGTAAATAAACGAAACAAGAAGTGTAAGTTAACCCTGATAAAGCAATTGACATCGCTCTAGAAAAAGAACCAGGACTTATCTTAAGCTCCATAAGTAACCTAGTCATCTGCAACTGTCCTCGGTCAGTAACAAATGCTGTACAAGGCCTACTCTCTTTTTCTAGCTCAATTTGATAATATCCTTGAGATAAATCTAAATGTGAAAAGTAAACCGCTCCACCTAAAGAATCTAATATATCGGAGATGCATGGTAATGTCGTAATGTATCGTCCTGTATATTTAATTTTAAAATTCTATAATCTACTACTAATCTCCACTTCTTATTACCTAATTCATCTGCTTGTTTGGGTACTAATAAAATTGGCGCTGACCATGGAGATCTAGCTTCTTCGATTATTTTTTCGTTAAGCATTTTTCAATGTGGTTGTTTAATTCGATTTTTTGAGAATGCGGTAAACGATATGGTTTAACGTAAACGGCTATGTATTAGGTTGCAACTGAATTTTTTGTTTGTATATATTTGTTGTAGATAGAGTTTCGTCTTTTAAGTGAAAAACATGAGAATATTTGGTACAAATTTTTTGTAAAGAATATTTTTGCGATTTTTCGAGATGCCCTAATTTTAAGGTGCTTAGTAACTTGTCTATTCTTTTTACTGTTTTAGGAACTGAGTTATGTGTACAAATGTCGTAATAATAAAGTGGTACAATTTTTGGAGTAAAATTTCTAATTTTTACCTCATGATCCCGAGTATTCAGAGTTCGAACTGAAATAGTATTTGCAATAGGTTTTACGATAACTCCTGCAATAACCTTTACAAATTTCATCTTGCTAAACCACGCATTCCTCGTTTGTGTTTATTTTAAAATATCTTATTACTTCATGCCAAGCTGGAATAAAAGTGTAATTCTAGCAATTTGCCTGAATCGCTACAGTTATTTGTTTGCTATTAATTATGAATGAAAAAGAAAAATTTTCATAGTTAATTTTTGCAAAGTATCGCATAAAAAAATCGGTTCCAATGACCCCATGTATACTGTCTTGTGACTCGTGACACACTTTTGTGCCGTTTATTTCTAAACGTAAAATTGTTAATCCTTGCGAAAATATGGCCCCGGACACTCTGTTTATTTTTATTTGTTTTGCTGAATTAATATTTTGTGTTTTGACGTCATTATTTTTAAAAATTACGCTAACTGAAGCTCCTGAAGCTAATAGAAATTTAAAATTTTTATTTTTATATTGAGCAAAAATAAAATTTAAATCATTTGTATGATATAAAAATGGGTTAGAAGGATCTACATCGTTATTCCCGTTGGCCTCGAAAAAACGTGTCGCTGGTTTCAGCCCGTTGATCCTCGTTATTCATGTAGAAAGCTGTTTGATTATTGTTGCCAGAAAACCGCCTCCTATTTTGAACATAATGTCCCCTTGGTGAAAAAAGGCCCATTATTATTAGAGCCTCTTCCTCTAAAAGTATTATTTCCACGAAAATTTCCCCTTGAATTATTATTGAAATTGTTTTTTATACCTATTGGTTTAAAAATTATTTCTGCTTATGGGTTGATTTCGCGAACAACTACCTCTGCTTCGCATATGAAATACAGATTTAAAGCTTGACAAGTTTAATTCCTCGTCTTTCGCACCGCAGATAGCCTCACTGAGAGTTCCGTAATTCCGTGCTTTAGTTATAGTACATAAATTGTGATTTTGAAGACCGTTCTCAAAATAATGTATTGCGATTTTCTCATTAACCGGCCTCAAAATGTCTGTAGCGCCCAGGTTTCGCTCAGTTTGCGATATTGTAAGATCAACCATTAATTCCTCTATAGCCTTACCGAATTCTTCGACCGGTGGAACACTGCTTTATGCTATTTAACTTAGATGATAGCGCGGTTGCTGATTTTTTGGTCGTAAAGTGTAATTTAAGATCCGTAGCTAATAATTGATTGGAAGCGTAGGATGATTTTAACCTAATTTTAGCGCTCGGCGATAATCGCGTTTTTAGTACATATGTGGTTAACAATAATTTCCCTGCATCGTCTAAAATTTCGTTATACCATTCAATACCATTTATAAGTTCTAAGGTCCGTTTTTTAGTACCATCCATAAGAGGTAATAAACTGGCCGCAGTTTTTACATCAAACTTTTCCGACATCTTACAGTTTGTATTTAAACTACATTTTTTTTACATCAACTTAACATTCAGACTCTGAATCAAAACTGCTTAAACTTTCCGTTACGTCATTTTTTTTTAAATCTCCTAACCTAGATTTTAAAATATCCTCACTAAATTTTAAATAGTTCTCTATTTGAACGATGTAATCCTTAACTAATTTCTTTAAACCAGCTTCATGAATACCTTGATTAAAGTTATCTCTAATATTCCCTTATTCTAACACAAATTTATTGAATTTACTTAGCTTACGCAAATTAGCCTTATGGTCCTGACTTCTTTTCATGCTATCATTTGTCAAATTCCTTTTAAATACTTTCACTTCGTCCAGTAAATAGATAAATTCAGTGGGTACCGTCATACCATCCTATTGTCTACCATCTTATATTATAACGTACATATGTATCCATAAATCATGTGAATAAATCCACCCTAAAAACCTAAAATGTTCCACTTCTTGGTCCTAAAGTGTCTCCCGGCTTCTACTGACTTCTTGCTTTATCTTCCTTTCAAGGGCCTTTTTGCATCTCAAGTGTATGCATGTATTATCTACCCCAATACTACATTACAACAAAATGTAAAAATGATGTATAAGCAAAAAATAAATATTATTATTTAAAAATATCGTAAATAAATAAGATACAATTTTAAAAACCGTAGCTTGTTAATGAGGTGTATTATCACAACCAGCGCAATGCATTTTCAGACGACAAATACGCCGCGAAAGATACCATCAGGGCAAAAAAATCAGGATAAAACGTGTATGCCAGAAACACATAATATTTTTAGAAGTGCCGGTGATTTTGTTAAAGGAAGTGACTTATTGAGGCAGGGACAGCGTCGTAAAACAAAGAATTACAGAAACAAAAAGCTTGAAATTGTATTTGAGCTAAAGGAAGTTAAAAGGAACTTTTCCGATGAGCACATGGCTTGATAACAGGTATGTTTGTTATTTAAACATGCATTTCACTATTTTACACTTGTTTTACTCACCCAGACCTAAAATACAAATTCAATAAAAGCGCTTACGTGAGAAGATGTAAAATAGTATACAGTACTCCTGAATAACAAACAGACCTTATACCACTGAAGAACAACGAAAAAAACATTTTTTAATCCGGTAAATAATATTTTACTAAAAAAACAAATGCGTTCAGAAAGCTGGTTTAAATCCAACTTAAAATTTTAGATTAAAACAATATTTTGGTATATACGAAAAAAATGTTTAAATTTAGGAGTTACATATCACAATTCAGCAATAGGTTTTAAACAAACGGACAAATTAGGAATTAATTCGCTGCGAAGACAGAGATATTTATTTGGAGTTAATGGCTGAAAAACTGGCACATGTGCGATTAAAGCTTACAAATGGTATTCAAGTCCACAATAGCTTTATGGTGCAAAAGGGAAGAAACCAATAATTATATTTCTAACGCGCCTCTTGGCCAACCGCAGCCAGTTTTAAAAATTATATTTATTAAAATGGCTAAAAGGACTGATGCAGTTAAAATGACACCAAATAAAGATAAACAGTTAGGTGGTCACACAATAAATATAATAATTAGCTCTGCGCCCACATGCTTTTAAAATGAGTAAAACCATTTTACTTTTTAAAAGGGTGATCCTGTCTAACCAAACAATTATTGACCCAAAATATTTAAAGCCGCTCTTAGAGACAGAAAAGCCTCTAACAAGGCACAGTAGGTTAGGTGACGTCAGAACGTTAATAACGTCATACTGTCTGTCACTACTACTACTACTACTACTACTACAGAATACGAACTTACCTACACAAAACTTATGGTACATTATGCTGTACCGGGTATCGAAATCAGAAAGGATGCCGGCTGCATCTCGGAAACTATTTATTGCACAGTGTTGGCAAAAATATTTTTAGTAAAAGTGGTTAAGAAAAATAGCTGAAAATTACTTTCAAGTTAATTCTGCGAGACGGCGCAACCACAACGACTAAGAAGTCTAACTTTTCTCTAAAATGTTCGACACCAGATGTGCCGTAAAAATGGCAATAAAGATAAAGGACCAAGTTTATACGGAGACTTTCACTGCTACGGACGCGTTAAATGAGAATATAATCTTAGGCATGCCCTGGTTGATTCAAAATGCAATGCAAAATACAAAACTAAGTAAGGATGCGACTCCGTTCCGGTTTGACCGTATCCCTTGTCGGAATCGAAACAACAAATCGTAAATAGTCAAATAGCAGAAATGCTGCGGGCAGGGGTTATATCCCCGAGTAATTCGAATTACGCATTGCCAAAAGTCATCGTCGGAAAAAGGGATGACAAGCCTAGGTTCTACGTGGACTATGGGAAGCTGAAACTCCCGTCATTGGATGAGACGTCGCAGCTACCAGCGATATCAGCAAGTTGCAAGCCAGGATTTTCACAACCCTCGATTTAAAATTAAGATACTGGCAGATTCCGATTCATCCGAATTCTAGACACTTAACGGCCTTGTACTCCTAACGAAAGTCAGTACCAATTTAATGTGAAGCCGTTCGAAATAAAAACAGCCCCTGTTACTTTTCAAAAACTCACGAAAAGTCCTAAAAAGGCTACAAGTATATGGTCTTTGTTGCTTGTTAACCAAGTGCTCATTCGCAAGGGAGGAATTGGATTATCTGTGTCATAGAATCAGCGGAGATAAGACGACATCTCAGGAACGACATCTTTAACAAATCCAAAGGTTCCCACCACCGAAAACCCACAAAGAGCTGCGAAGTTTTCTCAGAATAATTAATTGGATTAGGGAAAACGTGGACCATGCAGCAGTATTGCTGAAACCTTTAACGAAACTATTGAAAACTAGCTCGTCTTTTAGATGGGGACCACGGGAGCAGTTGGCGTTTGACGACATTAAAGCGGCGCTACAACGCTCCTTGAAATTGAGACGGTCAGAACCCGGAAAAACATATTACTTGCAGACCGCTGCATGTAAGACGGGAATTGCGGCAACATGGTATCAATTGGGCGCTAAAGGCAGACGAAAAATTATATCATACGCTAACGTCAAGTTATGCCAAGCGGAAAAAAATACCGTGTGAACGAGCAGGAGTGTTTGGCCGCCATTTGGGCCATAAAACGCTTTCGTCCCTACTTAGAGGATCGCCCGTTTATTCTGAGAACGGATTCCCGAGTGCTAACCTGGTTGCATGCCATGCAGGGCACAAAGGCCAAATTGACTAGGTGGGCATTACTTCTACAGTAATTTAGTTTGACTATAGAACATTGCAAGGGCAAGGAGAACGAATTCGCAGACTATCTATCTAGAAACCCCGAGGAAGGGCAGGTCTCGGAGGACGTAACAAATAAGGTTCGAATGATTCCTCCGGCGATTATAGACCTGGCTCCGGTGTATATAGTAGAAACAACGGAGTTAATCGCCCGGGTTAAACAAATTCAAGGGACTGACGAAGAAACCCGTCATACTATTCGAGTATGGCAACACCTGGCCGAAGCTCCACCAGAATTCCGGGGACTTTGGTGGTATCATTTCCACGTGGTGGCGGTACCCCGCGCCAATCAAATGGGGGTCATGGCCACCTACCATGATCATAAAGAGGCCCTACACCCGAAGGCGCCTGAAACCGCACGTCAGATAAAACTAACGATGTATTGGAGTAATATCGACCGTGATGTCCGGGACTACGTCCAGCAATGTGACATATGTGCTTAGACCAAGGGGGGAAAACTTCAGCAAAACGCACCCCAGGGAGATCTACAGGCCCACTGTCCATTTTACGCCTTGTCAATAGACATGATGAGGCCATACAGGAAGACCAGACAGTTATATGAACAGAAATGTACATCGTTCTCACGGGATTCTAGAAATGCTGAATCTACATTACGAACTTATAAATATGACCTATTTTATATTGTATAATCATTCTCCATTTAAAATCCATTCAATTAACTTTTATCTTGTATTTTTTAAATAAAAAATATTTTTTTTTTAAGTACTTTGCGTCGACCAAAATCTTAACTGGCGCAGTCGTAATCGGATCAGTGCAGTTTTCGTGAAAAGCAACGGCATCGGGACCGATTTTCATAACAAACGTGGATTTAATCCTTTAATGCTGATAAAAAACCACCCCGAAGACATCTGGACTTCAGGACCCCCGACTCGACGCAGGACAAGTGAATGGTGGTGAATCAACCCCGTGAGACTGGCAGAACGGTTAAGTGCCAGTATTTGATTGGTAAGTGCCAAGTATTCCTGTTTTTCACACCCCCTTTCCTGAATAGGAAGATCTGTAGTTAAGTTAGGGTTAGGAATTGACAAGTTGAGAAAGATATAAAATATTACCTAAACAAAATCAATAAATTAATTATTTACAGAAACAGTAATTCTAGCTTTAAAGTTTAAAGCAAATTAAAAATATATATATAAATAAATAAATATTAAGTTTAATTAAAAAGAGAAAATTATATATTTTTAATTTAATAAATATATATATATATATATATATATATATATATATATATATATATATATATATATATATATATATATATATATATATATATATATATATATATATATATATATATATATATATATATATATATATATATATATATATATATATATATATATATATATATATATATATATATATATATATATATATATATATATAACGTTTTTCGGGGTTTTAGTTTTCAATTTCGTGATTTGATTTTAATTTTCGGTTGGTATAGTGGCATCAAGTGGAAACGCTGTATGCCAGTATGCGCCTGGACGAGCCCTTTTCGATCTCTCTGCAAAAATATGTCGTGCTAAGAGCAGTTCTCGTGGTCGTTGTCGCAATTTTCGCTAAAATTCTAAGTGCCTAGAAGCCATAAAATCCTATGATTTGTTAAATGGTTCCGTGTGGATCTTCTAGACATTAAAGCTGCAACGGAGGGCCCTTCCTTCGACTGGATTCACCACAAGTTGAAATCTGGTAAGTTTTCGTTTGAGCCACTCGTTCGCCATTTTTCGCATTTGTCGTTTCTCGTTTAAAAATGTATAATGGTAGGTGTAACGCCTATATAAATAATAAATACAGTCCACTTAACATCTTTCATTAATTTCGCCACCTTATAACATTTATTGGTCCTTCGAGCCGGATTTTTGATCCGTATAAGCTTTGTTTTAATTTATAAAATTCAAAAATTTAAATTTTAATTATTGTAAATTTTGTGGTTTAAATATCCGTTAATGTTAGCCATTTTGCAAGGTTACAGTGTTGTCGATAGTTAACTTTGGTTTCCCTTAATCTTGCGCTAACTTTAGCTTAGTTACCGTTTTTCGTATGAATTTTCTCCCGACGTGACAACATCGCATGATTCTAGATCATACGCACTTGCTTGCACCGCCCACCTTTCTGGTATATCGCAGGTCGGGTATGGCATGCAAAAAAAATCAATTTTGGATGCTTAGTAAATAAATAGATTTTACTCGTGCATTTAAGTAATTTGGAAATTATTTTCAGTTAATCGTGTTTTTCCTATTTTCAAACATAGTTTTCATGCATTTTCGCTTTGTTTTTGTTTTGATTTAACGTTTTTGCTACTAAATATAGTTCGTATATCGTTACAGTAAGCAATTTTTGAATAAATGCATAGGTTTTTTATCGGACCTTTTGTTATTTAAGTAAAAATAGTGAAACATATTAGTGTTTTGTTTACTGTGTAGTGATAGAAACTAAAAATTGGATTAAAATTAATTATATCAAGGTTAATTTAATTGCACTTTAATTTATAATTTTGATTTTTGGTATAGTAATTATTCAAAATGCCTCAAACTGCTAGAGCAACAGAAAAACTTGGATTAGTTAATAGAAAACGGCAGGTCTGTATTAATCGAATTACAGAGCTGTATATACAGGCAGTCTCTGCAAAGTCAGATCCTTCCAAAGTTTCAGATTTTTTGACAAGATATGAAGCCCTGGAAGGTAATTATTACGAGTTTAAAGAATTACATAATGATTTAGTTTCGCATATAGAACTTGATACGGAATTTGATGTAGAAGACGGAATTCGTAAACAGGTGGATGAATATTATTTTTCGATTAAAGCTATTTATGCTCAATTAACACCCCCTTCGGTAACTCAGACATCTGTTTTGAATGAGTCGAATTTGGCAACTCCTCAGTCACATGTAAGATTGCCTAAAATTTCAATAGAAAAATTTAGTGGAGATCCGAAATCGTTTCAGACATTCTTTGACCTTTTTAACTTGCTGATTCACACAAATGTTGCTCTTTCAGACATAGAAAAGTTTCAGTATCTTTTATCGTATTTAGAAAAAGAACCCCTTAATTTGGTTAAAACTGTTCCTTTATCGGAGTCAAATTATCAAATTGCCTATGATCTTTTAGTAAAGAGGTATCAAAATAAACGTTTATTAGCCACAAGTGCTTTAAATTCTATGATGACTTTTGTTTTAAAATCGTCGAATGTAAAAGATTTAAGAAATTTATTAAATTCTTTCTCGGAAAATTTGTCGATATTAACTGTATTAGGATTTGATACAAATAATTGGGATTTTATTTTGTTTAATCTTTTATTGCAAAAAATAGATAATCAAATTCGTACTCAATTTGAATTGGAACATAGTGGTGATAATATACCTACATATAAACAACTTTTTGATTTTTTTAGAAAATCACTGTAAAGCTTTAGAGACTGTGTATTGTATGCCAGGATTAAAATCTTTCTCTAAGCCATTTAACTCTCGATCGTCGTCCTTTTTTACAGCTCCACAAAATCGGCAAATATCTCGACCTACAACCCCTCCTTCGGGTTTGCCTAGGCAAACACAAAATTGTTGTTTGTGTAAAAATTTACATTTTTGTCAAAATGTCCTAAATTTATCGAAAAAAAACCCCCAAATCAAAGGTATGATATAGCTAATCAAAATAAATTGTGTTTAAATTGCCTTTCCTCATCCCATAGAGTCAAGGATTGCCCCTCCACTTTTCATTGTCGTCTTTGTAAATTCAGCCATCATATGCTTTTGCATTTTGAACAGCAATTGCCAAGTCAAAATACCTCAAGTTGATCGTCCAGATGTTGGGGTGACTTACCTGTAGTGCCCTCAACTAGTAGTTTTTGTAATGCAGTCAATGGCTTCACAACGGTGTTACTGTCGACCGCTTTTGTTGAAATTAAAGATTGCAGAGGTCATTTTCAAACAATTCAGTGTTGGTAGAGAGTGCGAATCAGGAAAACTTCATTAGCGAAAAATGTTTAAATCGTGTAGGACTACCTCGCAGATCACATTCTGAAGCAATTCTTGGTTTAAATCAAATGCAATCTATGTCCTCCAAAGGTGTGACACACTGCATTATAAAACCCCTTGATAGTCTAAATCCAGTTTTCGAGTTTGAAGCAATTGTTTTGTCGAAATTATGTGTGGATATGCCATCCATTCAGATTAATACTAAAGATTGGTCACATATTAAAAATTTAAAATTAGCTGATAAAAATTTCTTTTCGCCTAGTTCAGTTGGCATGCTTTTGGGTGCTGAATTATTTTCGCAAATTTTGCTCTCTGGTAAAATACCAGGAAAAGAGGGTCAAGCTACTGCCTTTGACTCAGTTTTTGGTTGGTTGTTGTTAGGAAAGGTGGACAATGATGGTGGATTTTCGTCACCTCGTTCATTGTTTTGTACTGTCGTTGAAAGTTCTTTAGAAAGAATATTGCAGAAGTTCTGGGAGTTGGAACAAGTCGCAGTTAAATCTTCAGAAGATGTCAAATGTGAAAAAATATTTTGTGAAACAGTTTCTAGATCAGATTGTGGTAGATTTATTGTTTCGTTGCCTTTTAAGCAATCTGCTCCTGACTTAGGTAACTCATATGATGGTGCTTATCATCGTTTTTTACATTTGGAAAATAGATTAATAAATAACCCTTCGTTGTACAGTCCTTACGTAGAATTTATAAAGGATTATTTAGATTCCGGTCATATGAGCATTGTTCCTGAGTCTGAGTCAAAAAAAGGCTGGTATTACATCCCTCACTATTGTGTTTTGAAGCCAGACAGTTCGACTACCAAACTTAGAGTAGTTTTCGATGCTTCTGCCAAGTCTTCAAATGGAATTTCGTTAAATGATAGTCTGTTTTCCGGTCCTAAGCTGCAGCAGGATGTTAGTTCAATTCTCGTTAGTTTTCGTGTGCATAATGTTGTAGTCACTGCGGATATAAAACAGATGTATCGTCAAATCTTAGTTACTCCGGAACACCGAAATTATAAAGCATTCTTTGGCGTTTTTACCTCAACAGCCTGTTAGGGAATTCTCGTTGAATACTGTTGCCTAGGGGGTAAAATCGTCCCTTATTTGACTTTGAGAACTCTACAAGAGTTAGCTGTTCGAGAGTTGATAATTTTCCTAATGCGTCGCGCATTTTGCAGCGATCTTGTTATGTGGATGACGTAATGTTTGGTTGTGATTCCGTAAGTGATGCTTTGTCGTATCAACAAGAGCTAATCTCTTTTATCAAAAGGGTGCTTTCGAACTTAGAAAGTGGGCCAGTAACACATTGATTTATTGAGTTCTTTCGCAGAAAGTGACAGACAAATTTCGGTTGATTTTTGGCCAAGATGAGCCTTCCTTTATTAAAGTGTTAGGGTTGCAATGGAATCCGTCCTCTGACTGTTTTTCTATAATTATAAACCTTTGGATAGCCTTGTAAAAAAGAAACATACTCTCAAATTGCCCGAACATTTGATCCGTTGGATTTTTGTCGCCTATTACTTTTTTTCAAAACTATTTACAAAGTTATGGTTAGAAGAAATTGATTGATAAAGTTCCCCCTAAATCTATTGTCGATAGTTGGAATCAGATTAAAATGGAACTTCGTATCTGCTAATTTTCTTTTATCCGTAAAATTTAAGCTGATAATACTTTTATTTGAACTGATGGGTTTTTCGGATTCCTCAATTCGGGGCTATGCAGCTGTCCTATTTATACGTTGTATTACTAGCACTGGTGATATTTTCGTTCGGTTGCTTTGTGCTAAATCCGAAGTCGCGCCATTGAAAACCGTCACTATACCTAGGCTGGAACTTTGCGGCGCGGTGTTGTTGACGAATTTGTTGTCGTTTGCTGTGGATGCACTTTCTGATTATTTGTCGTTTAATAAAATTTTTGCTTGGTGTGATTTTCAGATAGTTTTAACATGGCTTAATTCTTCACCTCATAGATGGAAAACTTTTGTCGCCAACCGCGTGAGTCTTTTATGACACTTTTTTCCCCCTCTTTCGTGGCAATATGTCGCATCTGAGTTTAACCCAGCTGACTGTGCATCTAGGGGTCTAACACCCAAACAATTTTTAAATCATTCTATGTGGTTTTCTGGACCATCTTGGCTGTCGTTTTCGCAAGATCAATGGCCGAGTCAGGTGACATTTTTGTTGAACCTGAAATGAAGGACGTTCTTGAAGAAAAAATTGTCCCGCTTGATGTTAAATATTGAAGATACTTTTGATCGGTTAATAAATAAATTCTCAAAGTTGTCGAAAATATTAAAAATTTTGTCGTATATTGTAAAATTTACAAAAATTTGTGAAAATTACTTCCCAAGGTACAGGACCTCTTGTAGAGGCTGACCTTAGTCACAGTTTGTCGATTCTCGTCAAGCATGTGCAAGTTTATAGTTTTCCTGAGATTTTTGATCCCAAATTTCGAAAAGACAATAATTAAAAACTTTTCGTAACTTGCCTTATATTGATGACAATGGAATAATTCGAGTTGGGGGCCGATTACGTCATTCGGATTTGCCGTTTGACTCAAAATTCCCCATGCTGTTACCTCTACCATCGCTTGACAGAGTTAATTATTTTGGATACACATGAAAAATATTTACATCCCGGTTTCGAACCCCATCACTTACTGTTGCAGAAATTTTGGATTTTGTCGGCTCGTCGAGCTATTCAACATTGTATTTCACATTGTATTCGTTGTTTCGTTCGAGACCCCAATCTTATGTTCCTATATGGGTGATCTCCCCCCTTTTAGAGTGTCGCAAATAAAAAGGGCCCTTTTTGCATGTAGCTATTGATTACTGTGGTCCGTTTCTTATCACTATGGCCAAATATCGAGGTGGGAAGTCTCAAAAAGGGTTATGTTTGTGTGTTTGTATGCACTGCCCCAAAGTAACACTTTTTCCATTGTCTAATCATTTTACTTGGAATTATCCCAATAGAGCCCGTGTGGTAGGGCTGTGGGACAAGTGCGGGGCAAATCTCAAATTATAAAAATTTAACCCTTTGGGGGCTTTTTCATTTCATGGATTTTTTCCCCCTGGCCATCATTTTAAGATTGTGGGAGGTGTTAAATCGTTTAAATCAAAATTTATTCAATGGTCGGTAATCAAATTTTGACCTATGAAGAATTAAATACACAACTAGAAGCTGTATTAAATTCCAGACCATTGTATGCAAAAAGTGGACCCCAATGATCTTGCACCATTTTACTCCTAGTCATTTTTTAACTTTAGAACCTTTAAATTCACTTTCAGATGATGATTTGTCTCAAGTTAAACTAAATACTCTAACGCGTTGGCGTTATTGCAACGTATACATGCCGACTTCTGGAAACGGTGGCATGTTGATTATTTAAACACATTGCAACAAAGATCCAAAGGGGAGGGATCCTCAAATAAAAATGGAATTAAAAATACGTTGGTACTTATTAAACACGATTCAAAAAGCGCCATTGCAATGGAATCTTGGCCGTGTTATCGAATTGCACCCGGGCAGTGACGGTCATACTCGCGTTGTTACAGTAAAGACATCTTCAGGGTTATTACTTAGACCCATAGTTAAATTGTCCTCTACCTTTGGCGCAAAGTTAAAGGAAACCAACAGTTTTTCTTTTTTGTATTTATAGTTATTATTTAAGTAGTATTTGTATTCTTAGCCACCAGCATTATAGTTTTTTTTTCTTTTGTTTTTTCGTATCGTTTATTAAAATTTCAATTTAGTTTAGTTAATAAGAAACCCCATGGGTTTTTTGGTGGTCGGAAAATGTTAATGCAAGACGTTTTTCGGGGTTTTAGTTTTAAATTTCGTGATTTGATTTTAATTTTGGGTTGGTATATTTCATAAAAAGGGGAAAACCCTTTTATATATATTTATTAAAATTAAAATATATAATTTTCTCTTTTTAATTAAACTTAATATTTATTTATTTATATATATTTTTTTTAATTTGCTTTAAAGCTAGAATTACTATTTCTGTAAATAGTTAATTTATTGATTTTCTTTAAGTAATATTTTATATCTTTTCAATTTGTCAATTCCTAACCCTAACTTAACTGGAGTTTTTCCCTATTCAGGGAAGGGGTGTGAAAAACAGGAATACTTGGCACTTACTAATCAAATACTGGCACTAAACCTTCTCCTCTCACGGGGTTGAATCTCCACCATTCACTTTTCCTCCCGTGAGCCGGAGCCCTGAATTAAGATGTCTTCAGGGTGGTTTTTTATCAGCACTAAAGGATTAAATCCACGTTTATTATGAAAATCGGTCCGATCCGTTCCCTTTTCAAAAACTGCACTGATCCGATTACGACTGCGCCAGTTAAGTTTTTGGTCGACGCAAATTTTTATTTTTTATTAAGCAGTACAAGATAAAAGTTAATTGAATGGATTTTAAATGGAGAATGATTGTACAATATAAAATGGGTCATATTTATAAGTTCGTAATGTAGATTCAGCATTTCTAGAATCCCGTGAGAACGATGTACATTTCTGTTCATATAACTGTCTGGTCTTCCTGTATGGCCTCATCATGTCTATTGACAAGGCGTATTATGGAGAGTGGGTAGATCTCCCTGGGGTGCGTTTTGCTGAAGTTTTCCTCCCTTGGTCTAAGCACATATGTCACATTGCTGGACGTAGTCCCGGACATCACGGTCGATATTACTCCAATACATCGTTCGTTTTATCTGACGTGCGATTTCAGGCGCCTTCGGGTGTAGGGCCTCTTTATGATCATGGTAGGTGGCCATGACCCCCATTTGATTGGCGCGGGGTACCGCCACCACGTGGAAATGATACCACCAAAGTCCCCGGAATTCTGGTAGAGCTTCGGCCAGGTGTTGCCATACTCGAATAGTATGACGAGTTTCTTAGTCAGTCCCTTGAATTTGTTTAACCCGGGCGATTAACTCCGTTGTTTCTACTATATACACCGGAGCCAGGTCTATAATCCCGGGGGGAATCATTTGAACCTTATTTGTTACGTCCTCCGAGACCTGCCCTTCCTCGGGGGTTTCTAGATAGATAGTCTGCGAATTCGTTCTCCTTGCCCTTGCAATGTTCTATAGTAAAACTAAATTACTGTAGGAGTAATGCCCCCCCTAGTCAATTTGGCCTTTGTCTTGCATGGCATGCAACCAGGTTTTATATATATATATATATATATATATATATATATATATATATATATATATATATATATATATATATATATATATATATATATATATATATATATATATATATATATATATATATTTTATATATATATATTTTATATATATATATATATATATATATATATATATATATATATATATATATATATATATATATATATATATATATATATATATACAGTATGTCCACGGATAAGGTTTTTGAAGAGAGAAAACTTTTTTATTTTTGATTTTATCGAAAAAAGCTACTCTTGATAAAAAATTTTGCTACTTCTAAAAATAAGATTGGGATAGAAACATTTAACATATTTTATACGGGTGTTCAGAAAATTAAAAAAACTTAAATGATACAAAGAGTAAAGTGCATTTATTTGAGAAGATATGGAAATAAGTCACTAGGAAAAGTTGTTCAAAATTAAGGCAGTCTCTAATACCAATTTTCGAAAAATCGACCTACTTATTTATTTGTGATTAAATTTATTTTAATATCGTGGCATTTATTAGAGGTGTACGATAAACAATTTGTTTCAATCGGCCCCATAAGAAAAAATCCATTATAGTTAAATCTGGACTCCTAGGAGGCCACTGGACTGGTCCTTGTCTCCCAATTTGGAATTAGTAAATTGATATTAAAATAATGTTCATCACAGATTAATAAAAGCAGGCCGATTTTGTCGAAAATTGGTATAAGGAACTATCCTTTACTTTTCCTAGTAACTTATTTCCATATCTTCTCAAATAAATTCACTTTACTCTTGAACCATTTAAAGTTTTCTCAATTTTCTGAATACCGCCTATAAAATATGTTAAATGTTTCTATCCCAATCTTACTCTAAGAGGTAGCAAAATTTTTTACCACAAGTAGCTTTTTGGATAAAATTAAAAATTAAGAAGTTTTTCCTATTCAATACCTTTTCCGTGGACATACCAGTATGTCCACGAAAAAAGGTGTTGAATAGAAAAACTGTTTATTTTTAATTTTTTTAAAAGCTACTCTTGAATAAAAACTTTGCCACTTCTTGAGTAAGATTGGGATAGAACATTTAACAAATTTTTATAGGCGTATTCAGAAAATTGAAAACTTTATGTTCAAGTAAAAGTGAATTTATTTGAAGATATGGAAATAAGATTACTAGGAAAATTTTCAAGTAAAGGATAGTTCCTTATACCAATTTTCGACAAAATCGGCCTGCTTTATTAATCTGTGATGAACATTATTTTAATATCAATTTACTAATTCAAATTGGGAGACAAGGACCAGTGTCTCCTAGAGTCCAGATTTAACTATAATGGATTTTTCTTATAACTTGAAACAAATTGTTTATCGTCACCTCTAATAAATGCCACGATATTAAAATAAATTTAATCACAAATAAATAAAATAGGCCATTTTTCGAAAATTGGATAGAGACTCCTCTTAATTTTGAACAACTTTTCCTAGTGACTTTTTCCATATCTTCTGAATAAATGCACTACTCTTGTATCATTTTAAGTTTTTTAAATTTTCTGAACACCCCGTATAAATATGTTAAATGTTTCTATCCCAATCTTATTTTTAGAAGTAGCAAAATTTTTTATCAAGAAGAGCTTTCGATAAAATCAAAAATAAAAAGTTTTTCTCTTCAACATTATCCGTAGTTTATATATATATATATATATATATATATATATATATATATATATATATATATATATATATATATATATATATATATATATATATATATATATTTTAACATAGCCTGTTTTAGTTCAGTTTATGAGTGAAAACGATATTGACCAATTAGTTGGTGACTTTTTCAAAAAGATTACTTTAAAAAAAAATGGCTCAAGAACAGCAACAACAACCTAATTTAAGTATGTTAAAAATGTATGTTGATATAATCCCTAATTTTGACGGTGATTCAATAATACTGCCAAATTTTGTATCAGTTTGCGATTTTTTATTTGCTACTTATGGTCAAAATAATGACAATGTTTTAAACAATTATTTGTTGCGCGTTATTCAAACAAAATTTATAGGTAGAGCCCAAATATTGGTAGGTTGCCGAACTGAGCTAAATAGTTGGGATCTCATTAAAAACGCACTTCAAAATTGTTTTGGAAATAATCGAAACTTAGAATGTCTTGAACAAGATTGATTAATGGCTAGACCTAATAAGGGTGAAAGTGCCCTAGATTTTGCAAAAAGACTGCAGGTTCTACGCAGTAGAATAGCACAAAAATTAACATCTATACCCGTAAATATAATTCGGGCACAAGAAAAATTATCCATTTAGGTCAATACGAACAAATTACACTAAGAACTTTTATTCGTGGCCTTTCTAGACACTTGCAAAGTATAATACGTTTAAGAAACCCCCAAAATTTAGAAACGGCAATAACCTTAGTGTCGGAAGAAGAGAATTTCAAGTATTCTCAAAACTTGTTTAGACCTTTGCCACAGGCACCGCCTAAAATAAAAGCGAATAACTATAATCAAAATTTTATTCCTAGATCAACACAAAACAGTCGACCTAATGATTTAAATTTTTTGTCATATAATAATCAAAACCAGAATTTACACCCAAACCAATACCAAAATCAAAATTTATATCAAAATCAAAATTTATACCATAATCAATATCAAAATCAAAATCGATTTCCCAGCCAACCCATTCCAATACAACCACGACCTGTTCAACAAAGACGTTTTCCGACGAACGAAGAAGTGTTTCGACCACCAAAAAATGTTTTTAAGCCCACAGGGCAAGTGCTAAACTCAAAACCCGAACCAATGTCAACGACTTCAAAAAACCCAACTATAAGACAACCCCCCTATCAAACAAATAATTATTTTAAACCAACAGGACCGCTTAATTTTGTGTCTTAAGAACTATTTCAAATTGATAACCAATGCGATTCGTCACAAATTGCCGAAATGAATCAATACGACGAGGCTGCAGGCCAACCATCCCAAAATAATGTACAAATTCAAAATTATAATGATTTTGAAAATAATTACCCGGAAGATAAACAAGCTAATTTTAACCAAAACAAAATCTTTTTGATGGGATGACCCCGACACATATTTAGACAACTATAAAATTTTCGGATACCACCCCGATCAAAAACCCGATATAGCAGAAATTCACACGGAAATTAATGATAGTTTACCCTATATAAAAATAAATAACCCCCCAATAAAACTTTTAACGAATTTGTACAAAATCAATTTTACGACCAATAATTGCCGAAAAATACTTTCCGGAAAAATATTTAATTTCCCCAAAAATAAAAACCGGTACAGGAGAAACACTTGTTAAAACAAAGCAAATATTCCTGCCTTTTCAGAGCTTAAAGAAAACATAAATAAATTTACTATTTTTGACTTTCATTCATTTTTCGGTAATTTGGTTAGCGAATTAAAAAGATATTATTTCGTTATTAATTTAAAAATCAACAGATTAATAATAAAGTATCAATACCCCAAATTTTAATAAAATTGACAATAAAAACTTTACTATCTCAATAGGCGCCCACAAAGCATCCTTATTACAAATATCCGTATCAGTTTACAACTGCTGCTTGGCTTCTTATAATGTCTCTTTAAATTTTCTCTATTAGTTTTCCTGTTTCTTTATGGCTAGTTCGAATTTGGCTCTTCATTTCTTCTTGACTGTTCTACATTTATTTTTGACTTTTCTTTATTTTCACTTGACTGGTCTTAATTTCTCTTTATAGATCTTCTTTTATGGTTTCTTGGCTGGTCTTCTTTTTTTTATCTTCCTTCATTTGCTTTATTAGTGCACTTAAGTCTTTCATAGCTGCTGTTTGTTGTCTTGTCCCAACTGGCATTCAAAAATTGTTCTTATCAGCTTCGGCTACCTTGGAGATTTTGTTCCGCTTCTGACACCAAATGTTCCTTGACACCGCGTATTAAAATACGGATCCTGGTTTAACACATTTTTTTGGGAAATCAGGTTCACAAACGTTTCTATGGTATCAATGCAACGTAACGTAATTATGACAACTGTGTAACCTTTAAATGTCTGTCAACTACTGTTCTCTTTGAAAGTCAAAAATAAACTGGCCCGTGTGGACTTTCTTCGCGCTTTTTATGGTATCCACATTAAAGAATGGAAAAGTCTAGAATCAGCTGGAAAAAAAATAATTTCTACATTTCTATTAATTAAACAAATATTTTTAAAGTCCGTAACCATTTATACCAAAATACTATTATAATTAAAAACTAGTAAAATTTACTAACATTAAATATTTTTTGAAAATGTTTATATTAACAATTGTGATCTTACATTAATTTACAAGTTGAGCATATTTTTTACATTTAAAACAATATTTTTTTGTCAAATATTTACTTTGTCCTTTAGGTAATATTACACTATATTTAACCACAGTTTGTTTGCTTTTCTTCAGAGCTATTATCAAGCTATGTAGTCCCTAACGAAGTTTCTTTTAATATCCTTTAATTTACTTAGAAAGCCCTTTGTTAATAAATTACTTGATTCACGTAGCTTTTTGGACCAAAGTTGTCTATGTGAAATGGTTTGTCGACGTATACCGCACATTCAAATACTTTTTGTATCGTTTTTAAGCTCTTTTAGTCATTTTGGCCATTTTCACCTTTTTAAGGAATGATAGCGTCCCACAGTTTCACTTTTATGTATGGCATTTTTATTTCGTACTTTTAAGGTGGCATAGTCTTTTTTGCGTTTCCACTATTCTTCTCGATATACTGCTTGCGATAAGCTCTACTGAACACTTTGCTTTCACTTTAATTGAAAAATAAAAATACTTCCTTTTATGGGCTATAAGCTGATACACGTATCTTATTAAATCGGGAGAGAAGAATAATTGTAACCCAGCATTATTTATTCTACTGACATTTGATAAACCACTCCATAATAAAACCACAAAATACAAATAAGTACTATAAATAATAATATATTAATTTTAGGCAAAGTTTTAATTTTTTTTTTTCTTTTCTTCTCCTTTTCTTACCTAAACCAACAATATTAAATAATTGTTACATATAATGCGCAGTAAATGTAATATATAAAATATTTAGGACCTGGTAATGGTTTTAAACGTCCAACGAAAGATTCTAAGTTGTTATAGCTGCTGTATCTGACCAAGCGAATTATGTAGGAGTCGTATATTTAGCATTCTTTCTTATGTCTTTTTAAATGTTCAAAAAAGAAAATACGGTAATTCGGTAGGTTTTTTAAAAACTTTCTTGTTTTGCGCATTATTTTGATAAGGTTGTTTTTGTCTTTAAATCGACTGCTCAAACGATGTTTAGCCCCCTCCCTAATATTGGTGCTTCTTTTGATAAGAATTTATCGCATTATTTTATCTTTTAAGCTTTTGACTTCGAATTAAAAAAATTGTCTAATAACGTCAAACCTTATTTTTTTTCTAAAACATTTCCAAAAGGAGCCAAAACATGGAGCAATATGTAAAAAGTCAAAAAACAAAACAAGAGAATTATGTGGTACAAAGCAATTCTTTTACACCGTTAAAAAGAAATCAAATATTATATTTTATTTAATCCTAAAAACCCATTGTCTAACAGAAAGGCTACTTAAATATTTTTTGCTACATTTTTAAGATGAAATTAACGTATATAAAGATTATTAGCATTATCGATCTCTTCTTGAAAACATCATTTTATTTTTATTTTTAAATTTAAACTACATAAAAATAACATGTTAATGTTAAAAAAAAATTTAACGACGTTCAACAAAAATAAAATGTTTTATTAAATTTACAAGACAATAAGGCTAAGTAGGTCAAACTTAAAAACACCGTCATATTGTCTCTTCTAGAAATACACTACATACAAATATTTTAATGGCCCATACCGCTGCCCAATATTTCTGCCTATTTACATGATATGCCAGCAGAATCGGTGTTAATTTACCCGAGGTGTACGAAATTACTTTCCTCTTCTGATCGTTTGGTAGGGACTGGCCGCAAGGCAGGTCTTACAAACGTCCATTTAATTAAAGATAAAAGGGTATAACGTGGATCCAGGCATCTTATACTTAATGGTTGTTGAAACAGTAGCTAATGTATATCCTGCATATTTTTTCTCTTAATTTAGTATCTACAGCTGTATTTTAACTACAATAGCTATTTAAACTATTTAAACTTTCAAGAAAATATGTTTCACAACATCTCCAAATATTTTATCCTAATGTTTATTCTCCTCTTGTGAATATCTTTTTGTCTTAATGGGTGTTTCATTTTTTTTCAGTTTTTTCCATTAATTTCGGTTTTTAATTTAAAAGTTTATTTAGGTTTTATTAACTTCTTTCATTTTAACTCATTTGTTATTATTGTTCGCGTCATATTTTTTGAATGTGAGAATGTCATATTCTTTATACCTTCTCGAAATTAGTTTCGTGGATATAATATACCATAAAAAATCTATTAATTAAATTGGAGGTTTTTTAGTTTGTTTATATAAACCTAAATACTCAGCATCCGTTAAGCTTAAAAAATTGTACTTATTTTTCTTTACAACATTATTGTATTTTCCTTAGACTTAAGACCATGGTCAATGTCTTTGAAAGCAAAAGTTATATTTTTTTCTGTAATATCTTGTAGATTTTCTGACTTAAAACTTTTTTCTAATATTACTTATAATTACAGAACCTGGCGTAAATATCTTGCGGTGTTCATTTGCATTATGTAAGAGAAAAAAAAATGACCTTCAGGTACCAATAACTATGTTAATTTAAATTTTCTTTTTTTTCTGATATTATGTCTTCCAAGCCTAAAAGGTTTTATACGAAGACCATTGCACTATGCTTTAATAATAACTCAGAACAAACAATGACTTCAGGTCTGAACCTTAAAAAAGTCTACGGTGCTAAACACTTTCCTAACAGATCTTTCCTTCAAATAGGGTCACTTGTTGTCTTATATTCACACAACCCACCGTGCCTTGTCAAAGGCTTTTCCGTCTCCAAAAGTAAACTGTCAATGAAACAACTGTTTAATTAAATAAAGACATCACATATACTAAGTATTTAAAGCAAGGCTTTAAATATCTTGGGTCTTTAATTATTTGGTTGGTCAGGATCACCATTTTTAAAAAGTGAAATAGTTTTACGCACGTGGGCCAGCTAATTATTACGTTTATTGCAAGACCACTTAACAGTTTATCTTTATTTGGCGTCATTTTATGGCTGTAATTGGCCAAGAGGCGCGTTATAAATAAATATATATTGGTTTTTTTCTTTTAAGAGTCCCATCGATTTCATAAAGCTATTGTGGACTTCAATACCTTTTGTAAGCTTTAAACTCACATGCGCCAATTTTTCAGCCATTAACTTCAAATATCTCTGCTTCGCTGCGAATTAATCTCTAATTTGTCCGTTTGTTTAAAACTTATTGCTGAATTGTGATATGTAACTCCCAAATTTAAATGTATTTTTTTCCGTATTTACCAAAATATGTCAAATTGTTTGTTGGATTCAAACCAGCTTTTC
>JAHBCN010013729.1:0-23833 GCA_019359885.1 Listronotus oregonensis
CATGTTTGTGATTCATATCAGCACTACTACTATTTAGGGCCCGGCTTTTCCCGATTTTCGCTTGTGAGTCGGTAAAAACTATAGTTAGGAAAACAAGTGGGTTGCTAAGTGTCCCGTTTTAAATCGGTATCTTTGCATCCGATGTCCGAAATAATATAAAATTTCGTATGTAAATTTATGGCAACAGTCCTACAATGCCGTACTCGGGTGAGCGCTTGGGCCTTAAACTATTATAGGAAATATTGGTTTTCCCCAAAATGGGTTTTTTCCCTTTGGTTGCCAACGGGTTGGCGTTGGGACCCGTTTGCATCCGATACATCTGTCAAAAGCGAGTGTTTTCATATGGGTGTCTACAGCAGGTTGACACCCAAAACCTATTCTTGGGAAATATTTTAATTTGCCATTAACACAAAATCAAGTCAGAACAACCTAACTTCAATTTTGATGTCGTTTCTATTTTATTAGTGGAAATTTTGTTTAAGTTGCCTATTAAAATACAGGGGTTTTCTTTTTCTTTTTTATAAATAAAAAAAAATAATTCAGGAATATTATGTGTAATATAAAAAAGGTTTCAAAGTAAAAAGATAAGAATTTATCATTTTTAAATATAACAACTAATTATTTTTTTACTTCTACTATTAGGTATCTTTTTTTTTTTTTTTTTTTTCACCAGACCAGAGCACTTATAATTTTCACGTTAACACAAGACCGATTTAAAGAACAAAAAGTCTAATTATCACTAAAAGTTACACTTGTCTTGCTGTTGGATCCAATTCAAATGAGCACTGTAATGCAATACAATAGAAACAGCAGCGGTTGTGCGTATTTCTTGTTTTAACACAAACAATTGTACGATTATCTAAGGAGTGTAAATTCGAGTATTTGGTTGATTTTTTACTTCAAGTACTTTTTATCTACTTGAAGTACTTTCTTTACTTAAAGTACTTTTTTTTACTTGAAGTACTTTTACTTCAAGTACATCATACTCTCAGTACTTAAATAAATACTTCAAGTAATTTTGGACAAATCAAGTAAAATTCAAGTATCTTTATAAAAACTAATAAAGTACAAGTACAAGTACCTCCTAATAAAAAGTACTTGAAGTACAAAAAAGTACTTCAAGTAAAATTTTACTTGAAGTACTTTAAGTTTTGACAGCTCTGCTATTTATTACCTTGTCATTTAAATAACTACCTTTAAAACATTTGTCAAGTTGGTTGCCTAAAATAAAAATATATCCCAAAAAAAAAATTTAGAAAAATTATGCTATTTACCTAGTTTCAGATTGCTCTACGTCTTCCACCTTGATGTCTACTTCCTCATTTTTTATTTTCCACTCTTCTGGATTTTTAACTTTCACATCTCTCACCGTTTGTTCAGTAAAGTAAACATTGCATCTGTAAACAATAAGAATAATTTAAAAATTTAAATATAAAAAGAAAAGTGTTAATTTTCCCTTGTCACAGTCACATTTTTGACTATTTTTGTTTATAACAATGTTTTATTTAAATAAAACTGCACTAGTTTTATCTGTGTTAGATATAACATTTTTCATCATGTTAGGATCGCTCGTTGAGACTAAAAAAGACTCGTCATCTGCAAAAATGATAAAACAGCCCAAATAATTATATTTGGCGGGATCATTCGGATATCATAAAAAAAAATAACAGCGAAAGTCCATAATTAGAGCCTGTGAAAATCAGTAGAGAATAAAGAACACTAACTAACACTAAAATTATATTATAAAACCTTTGCTAGCTTTATTTACTACGATATCTTAAATAATGTGGAATAAAAAACAGAAAAGTAACTCTTCTATGCTTTAATAAGTACATCAGCTATTCGAGAAATTCAAGACATAATTCTATACAAATCACAGTTTATTAACTTACTTTAAGCAGTGTATTTATTTAAAAAGTCAAGAGATTTTAGATGCTGCCACTAGTTTAAATGTAGTCAAACAGTTAGAGATTGCGTTACATGTTTTTCCTGATATTTTATATTTCATGTTATTCAAGAATGCACTTTTCGTTTAATTCATTAGGTAACTGTGTCCAGAATCAAGGAAAATTCTTTTAAGATAAATAATGTATGTTTACTATTATATTACTATAATCATAATTAGCACTGACTTACTTATCTAAATCTATGATAGAAGAATCCAAAATACCCTGCATATTGGTATTTTCCGAGCGCTTTAATTTAAAAGCATTGCTTTCTAGCTCTAATTTTAAAGCTAATGATCTGGAAGTCATAAGTAAGTCTTCTAAATCGTCGATTTCTTCTTTAACTTTTACCGTGGAGGAATAATTATTATCACTGAGCTCAGATACATCCTTGTTAATAGAACTAGATGGAGACAAATCTACTTCGTTATCATTGTTGCAGCTTACTTCATGCATTTCCAGCTTTACTTCAACGAGCCCTTTTGAAATAGGTGATATTTCCTTGTTATCTTTATTCTCCATTGTAAATTTTATATAAATTGCCCTTAAAAACAGGTTGTAGGCACTAAAAACACAGAAATTGAGGGAGTTTATGAAGTAACAGGTAAATTTTGTGAAGACCACAAATATATATTCTTAATTGTACTCAATAACGCAAGTATTTTACGAGAGAATAAGGTTTTTCCTTTCGTATTTTGTGGAATAAGGTTAGTTGATTTTTTTTTTAATAAACATAATGGTAATTCAGGACTAGATAAGCATTCGATAACCGGGAAAATAACAAAACGCCTAATTATCCGAATTCGGCCACTTAAATGTTCTGATAGTGAAAACCTTTGGGTATATACCTTCTAGAGGTAGCTTTACCGCTGGTAGGCAAGGAAGTTTGAAGGTTAATAGCCTTTAAACTTTCTTGTTGATATGGACTCCCTAAGTCCCACCTTTCCAAACAAACTGATAATAACATGCAAAAGCCCATAAGGCATTTTTAATTTTGGTTTTTGGCATGGTTTCGTTTTGAAATAATGGCGCTTACGTTTTGATTTGGTTAAAGTGTCATTAGGCAAATAGTTTTGTATTAAATTTTCTAGTTTAAAAAAAATATATATTTTGTTAAGATTAAATTATTTTTTAGGGGTATTACCTGCTTGCTATCTCTTAAAACTCTTAAGATGTGCACAAATCACCTAAATAATCACCTCAAGAGTCTTATTTGCAATTAGAACATAAAATAAACTAAAATTAACAAGCCTTTATGGGCATTTACCTGTTATTAGGACTGTTTGTTATCCAGAAATAGAGTACTCTATTTTACAATTTTTTGTATGACTTCTGGTGTAAACTGGTTTTCACTTAATTACTCTAACTCTTAAAGTGGTGAAGTTATAGTTTGTCCAAGCTAACATTTTTAGGTTGGCAATGCGAATATCCCTACATATTAGTAAATTTTGTTTTTCAGATTTAAGTTGGCTGATATAAGAACTTTAGTCAGGACCGTACTGAGAGAAGAGAGTTTCAAAATTTTAATATTTTAAATTGTTGTTAGATTACACTAACTAGATTCAACAGTATTTTGCTATTCATATATTTGCATAAATTGTGAAAGCTTGATGTTTGGCCATAATATTTTATGAAAAATTATAATTTTCGCCTATCAAGTGCAGATTAATAGTTATTTATTAAGTGTTTGTTATTTAGAAATAGTTTACACTATTTTAACTTTTTGTACACTTTAGTCCTTAAATACACCTTCAATTAGAGGCTTAGGTACGTAAAAAATGTAAAATAGTGTACACTATTTCTAAATATCAAACAGACCTGTTATGTTTTGTTATATTTGCAGGAAACTCTATATATATATATATATATATATATATATATATATATATATATATATATATATATATATATATATATATATATATATATATATATATATATATATATATATATATATATATATATATATATATATATATATATATATATATATATATATATATATATATATATATATATATATATATATATATATATATATATATATATATATATATATATATATATATATATATATATATATATATTATTATGACGGTACGGGCGAGACGTTTATATATTATTCTTTGTCTACAATAATATATAAGTCTCTGCACGGTTTACCACGTGCAAATTTATTTATTTATTTGTGGGGCAATAATTTTATATAATACTTACAAATTTTTTCTTTGACTGGTGATTGCTCCGACCGATGAAACCTCTCTCAAGAGTAAGTTCAGTTATATTTTTAAGTTATCAAACATATACAAATAAAAGCCTTTTTTGATTTTAATTTCTTATTCTACTTATATTAATCAATCAATGTAATTAGTTTACAATTAACAATAGGTGTATGTTAATCTTTATAAACTACTTCTCTAAATTCAATATATAGATAACTGACTTTTTATCTCTGTTAAAATACCAATAATCATATATTTCATAGTATTTGCAATTTTACTCAAAATTAAATAGTAAATTCCTCTATTTGTTATGAGTCAGTTATCTATAAATTTTTTATAATAAAATCTCAAAATTATTATTATTCATCATGAAACTTATTTACTTTTAATTAATTTCTTAAATTAAAATAATAGTCTTTTTTTTTTTACTACGGATCTGGCTATTCGCTCTAGCGGCTTACTTTGTTACTATTTGAGATTTTCTAACCCTAAATACTAAACTGATTATTTACCTTTGTGTTCGGCTTTGTAATAATGTTTTATATGAGCACCGTGGTACTCATCAAAGGATATTATTTGTTTGTAATTACATTCAACGAAATTATCCTCATCAAGGCTTATTTGAAGTGTCTCAATCCATTAATACTTGCTTTGTGCTGCATGTGCTCTGTGTTGGTGCATTACCATCCGATGTCCCATGGAGTTGGTTTTTTGTTGACTTGTGGATTATTGTCCCAGAGAAATTCTTTTATTTCAAGGTAAATTTATTCGTATTACACTATTACTTCGTTTTAATATATTTGTCTATGGGGAAAATTTGTTTACAGATAATAAACACGAAGTTTACTAATTATAAATCTCCAGGTCTTACTTTGGGGATGACATCATGCGTATTTTTCAATTGTTTCTTGACCTGAGTAGCGTGGTTTAATTTAGCAACTAAATTCGAAAAAAAGCCCTGTTTTGAGGGGTATCCGCTATTTATACCTCCCAAAACAAAAGAAAAATTTACGTCACTATGACGCTAAAAACAGCCCTTTTTGTGCTTATTTTGACAAATAAAATGGCTTCCTATATTTATGAATTTTAATAAATTTTTACTTTGATATTATTTTATTCTTTTTTGTTTATATTTAAGCAATCCTTATCCCACTTATATTATTGGAAATTTTATTCCCCTTTTATTTATGTATGGTATAATTTCTCTAGCACAAACCTTTTCCCGTAATTTATAGTTAATTTGACCCATGTCATGACACTTGACCTTTCAAAATTTAGTAAATTATTAATTTTCAATTAAGCCTTTGATCGGATTTGATAAAACTTACTAACATTACCTTTATCCTAATTTTATACAACTTTAACAATTAACATTATTGGTTAAACTCCCTATTTAACTATAGAATATGAGGTTATTGACCTCTCAATGTTTATGTCTACCTTATTCTAACTTTGCCTATAATTTTAAGTATTTATATTGTCTTTATTGTTCGAAATTCTTTCACTTACTTAAAGAGTGTTCTTTGTTTTATAGTTTTTGTCCATTTTATTAGATTAATATTTGTCGCCGTTTCTTATTTGCACTATGTATCCTAAGCCGTCACTTCCACTTTTATCACTCTTTTTATATCGTCTTTCTTTTTTGGTTTATTTCCCATCGGTTTGGATTGTTTACAAATTAAAATCTAGTTCCTAACATTTCCTATACTAATATTTACATTTATAAGTCCAGTATGTCATTGTTTGACAAAAATCAATCAAATTAGGATTTTGTCCCTTTCTTTATATTTGACCCTAACATTTTACTTGGTCTTGCATATATCCTGTGTACTATCTTTTATTTTGGTATAATAAGTTAGTCTCATTATTATCACAAAGATTTTTACTAGTTTTACCATGTGCTTTATCTTTTAAGTTTTCTATACCAATAAGTTGGTATTCTACGAACCAGCTCGATATGAGATTTCAATGTTTCTTTAAAATCTAAAAAGTATTTGTATTTCTATCTGTTTCTTTTTACTCCTAATTACTTTATTTAGTATTACTGATGATTTTACTAACTTATCTATCCATTTATAATCCCTTTTGGGTCTTTCATTAATTAATTTTCTAATATTTTCCCTTATACTTGTTATCCCATTTTAATTTAAGTTATACTACTTATAACCCATATCTCTTCAATTTCCCCAATTGAGTAATTTTTTGTTAAATTTTTAATTTAGGAACAAATTATGAAATTGTCATATTTATAATTTTAATTCAAAACACTGAGACTGTTACTCTTTTTAAATTTTAGAAATTTACTTTAATTGGTTATGTTCTAATTACTTATAAATTCGTATAAATATTTATATGGAAAACGCCTTCTTTCATTCTCGGTTTCTATATCGCCTATTCGATAACTATTGATTCCATTCTGGATAGTATTTTATATGGCCCTATGAAAGGTTGGATAAATCTCGCATATAGCCCTTTTCGTTTATCGGTTATTCGTAAGTTGGAGTAGGACTAGGTCTCCTTTTGAATCTGTCTGTTTTCGGATATTCTTTTGTGTCCTTTTAGATATTGTTTGGTTTCATTTGTATGTTTCGTTTATTTTGTTCACTATTTCTTCATACTGCTTATATTTTGTTTCCCTCCACGGTCTGTTTATTATCTTTGCATCAACGACTCTTTGTGGGGTCTCTTCTGTTGTTAAATTTGGGATTGTATTTCTGTATATTTCGATTATATTATTTTCTATCATTTCATTTATTTCAGAGTTGACTTGTTGGCAATGTTTATATGGTATTGGATATGTTTTAGCCTTAAATTGGTTTATTTCTTTTACAATAAATTGATGTGTATATAGGTCAGTTATGCGATTCTCTTCATTTATTAGATTATTATGTTCCTTCAATACTTTATCAACAAAATTTATATATTTTTCATGACATTGGCCATTGTTGACCATATATTTTCCTTCCTCTTCATTTCTTTGCATATGATTATCCACCCATTGACATCCACTGGCAATCATTCTTTCACATTCATTCACCTGATTTCGTTCTAGTGTATTCTCTGGATGCACTGAACTATTATATACGTGTCCATTTCGGATTCCTATCATCAAATTATATGGCCTTCCTGGTCCACTATACCATTTAGTAGCCATTTCGGTCTGGCATATACAATTGGCCTCATTGTCCATTATACCATCATACTGTAGCCTCCCATGGTGTATAAAATTCAATATAGACCTCTTTGGTCTATGCATTCCTCAACACAAATATCATTTTCCAGTGGATTCAATCTCGAATAATTATTTATTATTTTATTGCATATGGCATATTATTATTGATAAATGGTACAGGATGTCTTTGTAGTATAATTTGTTTTCCTCATAGTTAATTTTTTTCATTATGCCTATATAAAGTCATTGCCAATAATGGATATCATCTGTAGCCCATTCTTATTATATTCCATATTAAACTTTTTTATTATGTCTAATTTAGATTATCACTGGTTTACTTCATCTAATTTTTTATTATTTGCCCAATATTTAATTTTTGGCACCTTGTTTATTATAATATTGTCCCTACTCTGTATAACTCTAACTTTTTCTTATTTATAATCGACCTTCGAACCACTATCGATCGATGCGTTTACATTTTCCCCATTTAGTTTTCCTTTATATAAATTAAACATTATTAATACATTGTTATTACTATCGAACTCTATAGTTATGAACTCCGGTGTTCATATAAAATTTTGTTTGTAAGTTGTGCCATTTGTTCGGAGGTATCTATTGAAAATTTTGTTCTTTTCCTGATTTGAGCGTTATTGGATTGATTTATTATTATTTTAATTCTAGGGGGCACTCCTATTTTCTCGTATATCCTTGGCGTTAGTTCTGTCTTCTCCTAGGTTCTCATTACTCTACTTCTGCACTCATGTTTAAATTTCGAATTGTTATTATTGTATTATTTTGCCTATAGTCTGGTCTTCGCCATCATTTCTATTATTAAAATTGTACTTCCCATATCTTAGATTCGTATTATTTGGATTTCATTATATGATTATTATTTATCACTATTAGGTATGTCCTTTATAATTCTGTCTAATATTGTTTGTTTCATTATTTCCTATCATTAAAGTTTCTAATATTACAATCGTTTTACTTCCTCATTTTTCGCCTCATACTCAGCCTTTAAACTTTCATTATGGTATTTATTTGGTTTGTATTGTAATTGTATTATTTACCGTGTTCCTGTACTACCCCTTTGACTCTCGTTAAAATTGTAAGAAAGATTCTCATGGTCTTTATATTTTGAGGTTATCCGCAGATCTCTTTTAAAGTAAGATAAAAGAACCGATTTTCCCACATTGGCTGTAGATAATTATAATTAAAATTTTTAAAGTTTAAAAACCATGTTCGTTTTTTTGTTGAATGTACTTATTAAAGTAAAAGATTCACGTAATATTTGCTTGTATTTCCTTTTAAAACTCATAAATATGAGTAATTTCCCGAAATCCTCCAAAACATTTTTTACATTGGGTACCAAATACTGGAAAGTCTGTTAAATTGCTTCGTATAATTCCGGTAAAAAAAATTTCGAATTTAATTTTGTTCTTCTAATGACTTTAATTTTTAAAGGTGTAGTAATTTCCAAAATTACCATTAAATTGACACCCATGTCTGGTGAAATTGGGAAAATTAATCTCTGTTTATCCTGTCAAACTTTATTTTAATTTTAATATTTTCCCTTTATGTTTGTTATCCCATTTTATTTGTTATACTTTATAACCCCTATTTCCCCTTTTATAATATATATATATATATATATTATATATATATATATATATATATATATATATATATATATATATATATAATATATATATATATATATATATATATATATATATATATATATATATATATATATATATATATAATAATATATATATATATATATATATATATAATAAATACCCTAAATATAGGATGGTTCTAGACCTATTTAAGGTAAATTTAAAATTTTAAAAAGAAAGATTATCGATTTTCATCTATAACTTTTTGCTGCTTTCAAATTTTAAAATTTTATAAAATAAATAAACAAACAGTAAAAATTTCATTTTTTTATTTTATATCAAATAAAAATAATTTTATAAAATGAATTATCAAAAACGTTGGATCGTGTTTAAGGAAGGGCATTTCCAAAACGGGGTTTTGAAAAACAAAATAAAATGAAAAAGAAAATTATGCGTAATTTCACGGTTTAAAATGGAATTGAACCAAGAAGGGACAAAGTGTAGGGGTTTTAGCAGCGGGACGGGGCTTTTCAGATTTACATTAAAATTCAATCTTTTTGGGATAAAATGTTAAATGAAATAGTCTTTTATATTTAATTTTTCAAAAAATAATAGTTTATAAAGAAAAGCAAAAAGAAAAAGAAAATTGTAATTTGAATGATTTTTTTTAAACATTTCCCCTTTTATTATTATAAAATATGTAAATCAAACAAAAGGGGAATATCTATTATTTTAAAAAAAATTTTTTAAATTTTGGGCATCACATGATAGATTAACAATTTGGGATGACCACCCTGTTAGGGAGCATCGACGACATAAGATTTGGGAGATTTTAAGGCGCTAAATTTTAAGCACCACAAAATCTTTTTTTTGTCCCCGATTTCAAAAGGAATATTTCGGTTTTAAACCATTTAACTATTTTCTTTCTCCCGCCATATATAAAAAGTTTTCAACAACCCCATATAGATGGGATTCCTAAAAAGAAATTTTTAAGCCTTTTTTTAAAAGGTAGGATCATCTCAACCCCCTTTTTCCCCGTTTCCCTCCCTATAGTAATCTCCTGTTTTTTTTTTAGATTAAAACCTTTTACTGGGCCCCTCAACAAATCCTTTCTAAAACTGGGAAATTTTTTTATTTAAGGGAAAAATAAGGGATTTCATTTGTTTTTTTAATTAAAATCGAATGTTTCAGTAAACAGAAGTTAGTTACCGTAAATTTAAGTTGCTACATTTTTAAATTTTCTTGTCCCCAAAGTGAAGAAACCTAACTAGTCCCCCCCAACCTTGTCATATATGTGTATTTTTCAGATACCCCTTATGCTTAAAGTCTAAGTGTTCACATACTACCAGTGTCTAGAGGAAGTCAGATAAGAATTACTAATAAGATTTTTAGTCTGGAACTCTAGAGATGAAGGTGCGGAAAAAGTGGGAAATTTAAGTGGACAAAAAGGGATGCATCGGAGACTTTTAATTTGCTCTAATTGGGACATACAAAAGAAGGAATTATGACAGTTATGTTACAAAAAGCTGTAAAAATATTCCTAAAAGAGAAACATGTCTTCACAGCTTTTAGGGGTGCAAGAGGAAGCTTTTTTTTAAAACTGTTATAATTTATAAGGGAAAAAAAAATTTTTTTTTTAGAGCATATAAAAGTTTTTCTAGGATTTTAAAAAAATGGACCCTTCAATTTTTCCTCAAGTGTACGAAAGTTGCATTTTTTTTTCTAAGGTATAATTAGTCATTAGAATGTTTTACCTTTCCACTAAAATACATCGTCATCCTGGCAAGACCTGCGGAAAGAGCTTTGAGAAGATCCAGGTTTCATCGAGAAACATCCAAAGATTTTTATTTTCTCCTAAATCTTCATTTTCATAAAACCCTTTGAAATTTTTTTTCACATGCGTTGCACATTTGGTTTTTCCATTTGGGCCAAGTCACTTATAAATTTCATATTTTGCTTCTTATATTGTCAGCAACTGCCACTATGCGATCCCAAAAAATACATTCATAAATATATTTAAGTCTTAAAATATTTGGCAGATCTGAAGATGTATTTTTATACTAATACTTTAAAACGAGTTATTTTACCTTTTTCAAGATCACTATTCTGATAGCATCATTTTTCAAAAAAAATTTAATAGGTTATATTTTCTTACCTCCGACTCATCACAGCTCTGAAGTGGGTTTCGAAGCTTTTCCAAACTGGAAATACAGTAATCATTGTGATTTATACACTAAAAATAACTATTCTAGTGGTTTTTTTAAACCAATAAAAATAAAAACTTAGTCCAAAATAAAATAAATTATTAAATATAAAAAATGTCAAATAGTCCACACAAAAAAATAAAAACACTGCAGAGTAATCTCTAATCTCACTAATTACTTTAAAACACGAAATAACACACCCAAACACAAAAAATATTTAATACAAAAATTAAAACGCTGTTAATCCATTACTGGGTGATTTATGCCAATCAGCTGATTTTGACGTTGAGCCTAGTAATTTTTGTTTTGAACATGCAAGCCAACACAAAAATGTTAGCTTGGACAAACTTTATAGCCCATTTTTAAAAACATGGCTGGAAATTGTAAATACATATTTTACAACGACAACCAACCGTTGGCGTTGTGTATTCATACTTTGGCAATATGAATGCTTTGACAGGGTTTATACTCTAAAATCACAAAAAAATCCCTCAAATTTCCAGATTTTCCCATATTTCTCCAGAAAGTAAAATATTTAAAAATTAATAGATAATGGGTACACAAAAAAAAAATAAAATTAATAAATAAAAAAATACTTAAAATATAATTTACATTTTGGACATGCTAAAACCTTAATTTTGGTTTTCAATTTCCTGAGCTCTTCATCGATGCGCGCCTTTTTTCATATATACTATTATTTTCCAGATTTGTCTTTCTTCTCTCTAGACCTCTGATTTCTGATGTCGCTTTTCTTTTTTGTTTTTTAGCTTTATCAATTCTTTTTTCTTGTAGATATTGAAGGTTTTTCATGTGTGATTGGCTAAAGGATTTTTTTATTTTTCGAGTAATTTTAATATTATCTAAGACTCGATAAAACTTTACTTTATCATAAAAAGTCCTTTTGGCAACCATCGATTTTCCTGCATATTCTCGATTGACATTTCTTTCCTTGCTGAGAATTCACTTTCAACTGTAGCAATTCCATGAGAAAATAAAACGATTTTAATAACTTCAAATAATTCGGCAAATTAAAACCTTTCCAAAATAATACTTTTAAGAAAATTATCAGGAGCATTGGAATTGTTACATTGGTCAAAATGTCAAAAATGTTGGTATATTGTTCCAATTATATTATTCTTAATTGTTTTTCCAGAAATCCTATCAATTTTCCCTGACATTTAAAAAATCTTTGAAAATTCCCTAACATTTGTAGCTATATTCAAATTCCCTGAAATTTCCAGGTTTTCTAGTTGAGTATAAACCCTATCTGATATTATTTGTTAAGATACTTTAGTAATTCCTATGTAAAATACAATTTTACGCTCCAATTGAGGGCGTAAAAGTGCACTTTTAAGCCCTAGGACAAAAAAGTAACAAAAACGCCTGCATTTATAAATGCATAAAACAACAATAAAATTAAATAAAGCCTTAGTTTTTGGTAAAACAACAATTTATTTATTAAACATTATGTTAAAAGTACAATTTAAAACATTAAAAACTAGTAAATTTCCTCCTGCCGATTCTTTTGGGTTGTTAGCACCTCCGGAGTAAAGCAGCCCTAAAGAAAGAAGTCCATGGGTGTCAAATCGGGGGACCTCAGTGGCCAATCAATATCTCCCCTGGAAGAGATGATGCATCCAGCAACCTATTTGTTAGAAGAGCGAGTATTTTGTGGGATATGTGGTAAATAACACACTTCTTAGGTCAACCTCTATAATTTAATGTCTTAAAAAGTAAACTATAAAGGCCAGTAATGCTGGTTATTCACAGTGAAAGCGTTGCTGTTTAATTGTTTTTTGTGCAGGCGACGGTCGCATTTAAATCTATTAACACGTTTGGGATTTTTTATGTATTCGGAGAATATGTCTATTCAAATCTCTTTTCCGCAGTGTTTGATATGCACACTGATCGCATTTAAACTTTTTAACTTCTTTGGGATTCTTATGTCGGAGAATGTGAGTTTTAAAATTTCTTTTATCAAAAGTTTGATAATTACAATGATTACAAGAAGATATATTTTTATGTAGGAAAACGTGTCTCTTTAAATTTCCTTTATCCAGTGTTTGATAATCACAATGATCGCATTTAAACATAATCACTTCTTCGGCATTCTTATGCCGGAGAGTGTGCTTTATCATCGTACTTTTGTAACGAGTTTGATAATCACAATGATCGCATTTAAACATATTAACTTCTTCGGCATTCTTATGTCGGAGATTGTGCTTTATCATTGGACTTTTGTAACGACTTTGATAATCACAATGATCGCATTTAAACATATCGACATCTTCGGGATTTTTATGTCGGAGGTTGTGCTGCTTTAAATAACGTCTGTGACGGGTTTGATAATCACAAGTATCGCACTTAAGCATAATAACATCTTCGGGATTTTTATGTATCAGTTCGTGTCTATTTAATGAGCCCTTGTGAAGAGTTTGATAATCACAAGTATCGCATTTAAACTTATGAACATGTTTGGAATTTTTATGTCGGAGATTGTGCTGCTTTAAATAACGTCTGTGACGAGTTTGATAACCACAAATATTGCATTTAAGCATATTAACATCTTGGGGATTTTTATGTTTGAGGATGTGTCTTCTAAGATTTCCTTTTTCCCTAAAAATTTTAGGTAGAGTTAACTACTAATTATTGTTATTTAAGTATTTAGGAAAAACAGTAAATGAAAATATCAGAACAACAAAATTATGACATTTTGAAACATGTGCATAATAAATTAAATAGGCAACTAAAAATATACAAATTTAGACATTTAGTCTATTTATAACCTAATCACTCAGATAACAACCTTTAAAACATCTGTCAAGTTGGTTGCCGAAAACTGAACTACCAAATACATCCCGAAAAAAAAAAAATTATACTATCTATACCTAATTTCAGATTGCTCTTCCTCATTTTTAATCTTCCACTCTTCAAATGTTGTTTCATCTGATTTCTTAATTTCATACGTCACTATTGGATCTACAACTTTCACATCCCTTATCGTTTGTTCAGTAGAGTAACCTCTGCATCTGTAAACAATAAAAATAATTTTAAAATTTAAATATAAAAAAAAGTGTTAATTTGCCCTTGTCACAGTCACATTTTTAACTATTTTTTGTTCATTATATAAAATTACACTAGTTTTATTTATGTTAAACCAAATGTTATTTAAAAACAAAATAAAAATATAATTTACATTTCAAACATGCACCTTAATTTTTGTTTTCAATTTACTGAGCTCTTCATCGATACGCCTTTTTTAATATATATATTATTATTTTCCAGATTTGTCGTCCTCCTCTCTAGAGCTTTGATTTCTAAAGTCGCTTTTCTTGTTTTCTTTATTTTTTTTGTTCTTTAGCTTTATCAATTCTTTTTTCTTGGAGATATTGAAGGTTTTTCATGTGTGATTGCCTAAAGGATCTTTCAATTTTTTGAGTAATTTTAATATTATCTAAGCCTCGATAATACTTCACTTCATCATAAAAAGTCCTTTTGGCAACCATCGATTTTCCTGCATATGCTCGATTAACATTTCTTTATTCACTGAAAATTCACTTTCAACTGTAGCATTTCCAGGGAAAAATAATAAAACGATTTTAATAACTTCAAATAATTCAACAAATTAAAACCTATTCAAAATACTACTCTTAAGAAAATTATCAGGAGCATTGGAATTGTTATATTGGTCAAAAATGTTGGTATATTGTCCAATCATATTATTCCTAATTTTTTTTCGGGAATCCTATAAACTTTCCCTGACATTTAAAACATTTTTGAAAATTCCCTGACATTTGTAGCTAGATTTAAATTCCCTGAAATTTCCAGGTTTTCCAGTCAAGTATAAACCCTGTCTGACATTACTTGTTAAGCTATTTTAGTAATTCCTATTTAAAAATACAATTTTGAACGATCGGGCATAAAATACAATTTTACGCTCCCATTTGAGGGCGCAAAATTGCATTTTTACGCCCTAGGGCGAAAAAGAAACAAAAACGCCCGCATTTATAAATGCATAAAACAACAATAAAATTAAATAAGGCCTTAGTTTTTAGTAAAACAACAATTTATTTTTTTAACATTATGTTAAAAGTACAATTTAAACATTTAAAACTAGTAAACTTCCTCTTGCCGATTCTTTTTCAATGTTTGCACCTCTGGCATAAAGCACTTCACAATTGCAAGTCTGCAAGTTATTAATGTACACCTCCTTTATCCAACCCTAAAGAAAAAAGTCCAATGGTGTCAAATCGGGGGACCTTAGTGGCCAATCAATATCTTCCCTGAAACAGATGATGCATCCAGCAACCTATTTCTTAAAAGAGCGAGTGTTTTATTGAATATGTGATAAACAGCAACCTCTTTAATTTATTGTCTTAAAAAGTTGATTATAAAGTCTCAGTAAGTAATGCTGGTTATACACCAAATCATTCCATCTGATATTGCCGCCAGAAATGTTTAAAGGTCAAAATCTCTACCAAAAAAAAACTGCACGTAATTTTTTGATTGTTACTAAGGATCACTGATTTTCATAAAATGTTTTAACAATGATAAAGTGTTATTTAATAGTATAAAAATCTTTTTTTTATTGCCTTAGACTCGTGATACGAAATATCGGCAAGAGCGACAAAAGAAACGGCCCTCAATTTAAATCTAGTATCTCCCAGCAAGTTAATTGAACCACCTGAACTACTATTTTTTTCGGGCTTATCATCATGGAAACCCGCTTTTTTCAGCGCAGGATAATTACGATTATCGCATTTAAACTTATTACTATCTTTGGGATTTTTGTCTCAGGATGTACTTCGTTAAAACTTCTTTTTTCGGTACTCTATAATCGCACTCAAACATACTATGTATCCGATAATCGCATTTAAATCCTTTAACATGTTTGGGATTTTTTGTGCCTTCGGAGGATATGCCTATTCAAATTTCCTTTCTGTATTGTTTGGTAATTACAATAATCGCATTTAAACAGATTAATTTCTTCAACATTTTTATGTCGGAGAAGGTGCTTGTTTAAATTACTTTTATCGAAAGTTTGATAATCACAATGATCACAAGAAAAGATATAAATATCTTTCGAACTTTTATGTCGGAACGCGTGTCTCTTTAATTTTCCCTTTTCCCGTGATTGATAATCACACTGATCGCATTTAAACATATTAATATCTTCGGGATTTTTATGTCCAAGTTCGTGCCTATTTAAATTGCCTCTGTAATAGGTTTGGTAATCACAATGATTGCATTTAAGCTTTTTAACATCTTCAGCATTTTTATGAAGAAGTACGTGCATTTTTAAATGATTTTTGTTAATAGCTTGATAAGCACACCGATCGCATTTAAACGTATTAACATCTTTGGGATTTTTATGTCGAAGTATGTGCCTATTTAAAGAACTTTTGTAAATAGTTTTATAATCACAATGATCGCATTTAATCTTTTCAACAACTTCGGGATTTTTATGAAGAAGAGCGTGCATTTTTAAATGATTTTTGTTAACAGTTTGATAAACACAATGATCGCATTTAAACATTTTAACTTCTTCGGGAATTTTGTGTCGAAGTTTATGCATCCTTAAATTAGCCATGATAAAACTTTGATATTCGCAATGATCGCATTTAAACATACGAACTTCTTCGGAATTTTTATGTCGTAGACTGTGATTCTTTAAACTACTTTTATATATAGTTTGATAATTACAATCATCGCATTTAAACATACGAACTTTTTCCGGATTTTTATGTCGGAGATTGTGATTCTTTAAAGTACTTCTATAAATGGTTTGATAATCACAATGATCGCATTTAAACATATTAATATCTTCGGGATTTTTATGTCGAAGTTCGTGCCTATTTAAATGATTTTTGTGGTGGGTTTGGTAATCACAAAAATCGCATTTAAACTTTTTACCATCTTCGGGATTTTTATGAAGAAGGGCGTGCCTTTTTAAATGATTTTTGTTAATAGTTTGATAAACACAGTGATCGCATTTAAACATTTTAACTTCTTCGACATTTTTATGTCGAATGTTGTGTCTCTTTAAATATCTTTTATGAGGAGTTTGATAATCACACTGATCGCATTCAAACAGCTGACCAGGTTTTATATTATGGTGAGTGGATGGCTGTATATTCTGTCTTTGCGTTGCTCGATCATCGCTCTGATTTTCGTCTTTGACAGAATGGTCTTCATGTCTTTCTTTGCCAAAGCAATTATCCAAAACGCTGAAAACAAAAAGGTTGAGGTACAGCAACTATTTATTGCAAACTTTTGTATTTAGGAAAAACAGTAGTAGAAAATATAAAGTAAACGAAATGAAATTAGAAAACAGGGTTGATAAAAATCATGATTTCAAAAAAAATAACCAGCTTTTACAAATATTATTATTTCTAAATATTTCTAACTGCTTATATTTTGTTTTGTTAAGTAAACAAATATTTTTAGGCAGGAATAGTACAGATACGAAGCAAAACTGAAGAAGTTTTAACATGCAAATTTCGTTCGCGTAGTTTCTGCAAGTTTGCGCCTTTGTCAAAACTTGTATTAAAGTGCAAATTTCGTCCACGCAGTATTGCAAGTTTGCCGCCTTGTCGAAACTTGTAATAACTGGCAGAACACGGCCGGCTATAAAAACGATACGCATTTATTTTAGTTATCAGTAATATTTTTGCTTTAGGGGTTAATCTATAAAAACATTTGGACTCATGACAAGCCGGTGCAGAAAGGAATTTAATATTTGGCAGCATTTTATAAAAAAAAAGTGGTGGGCAAACTAGGTTGTAGAGCAGTAAGCAAAAATTGTGGTAAAGAATTGCAAGGTCTAGTGGACAGACTAAAGAGTCATTGGGAAACCTGCAAAAGTAAAAATAGTGATAACAAGGAAGTTTAAAGGTGTATGAAAGCACAATGCTATTGCCCATTCGATCAAAAAATGTCCAGCCCAGTATGAAAATAACTGTCAGAGTTGGCCCCGCCGATTTTGCGCAATAACGAAATTCCACGAAATAATTTAATGTGTTGCCTACTTACACACTGATAAATCAGTGTGTAGTTAGGCAACACATTATACTTTTATGGGAGCCGTATTAGTTTCGATTGTTTTGCTTTGTGTGATTATATTTTGTGGTTGCAGAAGTTTTTTTGGATTGATAAAAACCTTCTTATTTTAGTGATTAGTGTTTATTAAATTGTGACTATAATTTTGTGTTTATTATTTGTTTCTTATAATATCTTAACAAAATGACTAGAGGTTGTATGGTTTTATCTTGCAAATCTAAGGGTAACATACCCGGAATTTTTTACTTTAGGTAAGTATTTCTTATATTTAAATTAGGTGCTTCTTATGAGACGTAACGTTAGGTAACCGAATAAATAATAATATATCAATTAGGAATTATAGGAAATAAAAATTTCATAGGAAATAACAGTGAGAAAAGTAAGGCAATCTTAACTATCTTTTAGATGATTTTCACAATGTTTGTGTATTTCTGTGAATTATTAAAAAGAAATAAGGTTTACATTTAGGTACTTTTATTTCATTTAATAATTTAGTACATTCTTTTAAAGGATCAAAATTATTAATTACTGGGCAGACCAGGCAAATTGTAATATATACAGGTCCCTCTAATTGAATGAAAGAAAGTACAATTTTATGTTAAAGTTCCTTTTTGCTTTTTTTGTATTTGTTTAAAAAGAAATTAGATTTTTGGTTTCTTAAACTTACATTATCAACTTTTTAAGCTCGACATACTGTAGACCAGAGGTTCTCAAACTTATTTTGTCTAACGCCCACTTTGAAAATCAGTTATTTTGTAGCGCCCCCCACTTTTTTGTCACCTTAAAAATCTTAATAACATATTAGTCTCGCCTGGAATTTAATTAAACCTATATTCTAAACGACACTTTTCCTACCAGAGAGAGCACTATTATGGCAACTTACAATATTAAGAGTATCTTTTATTTAAAATTATCAACATTGAGCAATTATAATTCAACTTTACAATATTAAGAGTATCGGGGTAGCGGGCAGAGTGGCCGGAGGGCGAGCGAGTGAGTTGCGTGCATGCGGCGAAACGTCACGTCTAGAGGTGGAAAGTTCGAATCTTTTTACTGAATCAATTCATTTGATGCATTCACTTGAAAAGGTTCGATCGCAACCGATTCACTTTATTATGATGCCGATGCCGGTCGGACTCGATCGGTAATGAATTCAACAAAAATGTGATATTTTTCTTAAATAAAGAAATTATTTGCAAGTATTTTATTTTGGTATAATTATTATTTTAAAAAACATATTTGAAATAAAACTTTTAAAAACTATAATCAATAAAACCTACAAATGAACCTCCAAATTAAGTCTTTGGTCAAAAAAATAGTTAAAAACAAAGAAAAAAGTTCTTTAATTGCCAAATAGGTATATAGCCAAAACTGATTCGAACCGACAATATGAGTACACATAAAACAAAACTAGGTTCGTTATTCATCGCAGAGCGATCCAGCAAGTGGGTCAAAAACGTTTGTTCTTTTTGAACGAATCCTTCGCGAACGACACACCTCTAGTCACGTCAGTCGCCGTACGGTCGCAAGCCGCGGCTGTGTATTTGGGCACCTGCACTCCGAAAACACGGACCGACGAACGTTGACGGACTAAAATACAGGATTGCACAAATAAATCGTCCAATATTTGTTTGCTCCAAACGTGAATTATAATTAAACATTCTAAGCTTAATTTTATTTTTTCTTTAATTTTACTAGATTAGGTAGTGCTCTGCTTGACCGCAAGAATATATACATATTTTTAACACGTGTCTTCGGAGGTGGGCACCTCACCTGCGACACGAATATATTTCAGTGTTTGATACCTATTACTAAATATCTTAACATATAAATAGCGTTGTGAACGCATTAAAAATATTAAATATTTAATATATCAACTAATAAATGGATGTTGTGTAGTGAAAGGTTTTAATTTCATTGAATTTTAAAATATGAAGTAGCTGACGTTACAAATCACCCATCGCCCCCCAAAATCAAATCAGCGCCCCCCAATTTTTTCTGGGTCCCTTACCGCCCCCCTCTAGGCCTCCAGCGCCCACAAGGGGGCGTTATCGCCCACTTTGAGAAAGACTGCTGTAGACACATAATATTTAACGGTTACTGTTAGAATGGATACCTAGGTACCAACGGTTACTAAACATTTTTAACCACTGTTATTCTGTCTCATGAATGTTTGTTATTAGTGAAAAGTATATGCCTAAAAAGCAGTTATAAAAATTTCACTTTTTAATGTACAACCACAATCTTAGCATTAGATTAAACTCATTTACACTATCTTGCCCTTCTTTTATCACAAAATTGGTGATAAGTACATGAAACTATCATACAATGTTTGAAATTTATTTAAAAAAATCGTGTTTTTATTTATTTACAAAGATTTTTGGTAAAAATACAAAACTCCCAAAAATATCGACCATTTAAATAGAAGGCTGTAAAGTGGCGCCATATATTCTTTCCATATTATTTCAGATGATATAAAATCCAATATTACACAATTATTTTAAATTATCTATGGTAGTATCGTTTAATAACCAACAATTTTGTGCAAAAAAAAAACAGTGAATAAAATATAAAAAATTATTTAAAAAACAAAATAAAAATATAATTTACATTTTAGACATGCTTAAACCATAATTTTTGCTTTAATTTACTGAGCTCTTCATCGATGCGCCTTTTTTCATATATAGTATTATTTTCCACATTTGCCTTCTTTCTCTCTAGAGCTTTGATTTCTGATGTCGCTTTTCTTTATTTTTTTTAATTCTTTAGCTTTATTAATTCTTTTTTCTTGTAGATATTGAAGGTTTTTATTGGTGATTGCCTGAAGGATATTTTTATTTTTGGAGTAATTTTAATATTATCTAAGCCTCAATAATACTTCACAGCATCATAAACAGTCATTCTAGTAACCATCGATTTTTCTGCATATTCTCAATTAACATTTCTTTATTCACTGAAAATTTACTTTCAACTGTGACATTTCCAGGGAAAAATAATAAAACGATTTTAATAACTTCAAATAATTCAGCAAATTAAAACCTATTCAAAATACTACTCTTAAGAAAATTATCAGGAGCATTGGAATTGTCATATTGGTCAAAAATGTTGGTATATTGTTCCAATTATATTATTTTTATTTTTTCTTCTAGAAATCCTATAGATTTTCCCTGACATTAAAAAAACCTTGGAAGATTTCCAGACATTGGTAAATAAATTCAAATTCACTGAAATTTACAGGTTTTCCAGTCGAATATAAACCCTGCCTGACATTATTTGTTAAGATATTTTAGTAATTCCTATTTAAAAATACAATTTTGTACGATCGGGCGTAAAATACTATTTTACGCTCCCATTTGAGGGCGCAAAATTGCACTTTTACGCCCTAGGACGAAAAAGTAACAAAAACGCCCGCATTTATGAATTCATAAAACAACAATAAAATTAGATAAGGCCTAAGTTTTTAGTTAAACAACAATTTATTTATTTAATATTATATTAAAAGTACAATTTAAACATTTAAAACTAGTAAATTTCCTCTTGCTGATTCTTTTTCAATGTTTGCACCTCTGGCATAAAGCACTTCACAATTGCAAGTCTGCAGGTTAGTAATGTACACCTCCTTTATCCAGCCCTAAAGGAAGAAGACCAATGGTGTCGAATCGGGGGACCTCAGTGGCCAATTAATATCTCCCTGGAAGAGATGATGCATCCAGCAGCCATTTGTTAGAAGAGCAGTGTTTTATTGAATATGTGATAAACAGCAACCTCTTTAATTTATTGTCTTAAAAAGTTGATTATTAAGTCTCAGTAAGTAATGCTGGTTTACACAAATGAAGCATTGCTGTCAATGTTGTAAAAAAGGTAGGACCAAATCATTCCATCTGATATTGCCGCCAGAAATGTTTAAGGGTCAAAATCTCTACCAAAAACTGCACGTAATTTTTTGTTGTATTGTTACTAAGGATCACTGATTTTCATAAAATGTTTTAACAATGATAAAGTGTTATTTAATAGTATAAAAATCTTTTTTTTATTGCCTTAGACTCGTGATACGAAATATCAGAAAGAGCGACAAAAGAAACGGCCCTCAATTTAAATCTAGTATCTCCCAGCAAGTAAATTGGACCACCTGAACTACTATTTTCTTCGGGCTTATCATCATGGAAGCCCCGCTTTTTTCAGAGCAGGATAATTACAATTATCGCATTTAAATTTATTATTATCTTTGGGATTTTTGTCTCAGGATGTACTTCGTTAAAACTTCTTTTTTCGGTACTCTATAATCGCACTCAAACATACTATGTATCCGATAATCGCATTTAAATCCTTTAACATGTTTGGTATTTTTTGTGCCTTTGGAGGATATGCCTATTCAAATTTCCTTTCTGTATTGTTTGGTAATTACAATAATCGCATTTAAACATATCAACATCTTCGGGATTTTTATGTCGGAGGACGTGCATTTTTAAATTAGATTTGTTTAGAGTTTTATAATCACACTGATCGCATTTAAACATATTAATATCTTCGGGATTTTTATGTCCAAGTTCGTGCTTATTTAAATGGCTTCTGTAATGGGTTTGGTAATCACATTGATCGCATTTAAAATATTAAATCTTCGAATTTTTATGTCGGAAGGTGTCCTTTAAATTTTCCCCTTTTCCCTATTGATAATCCAGACCCCATTTAAACTTTTTTTCGGATTTTTATGTCAAGTTCGTGCCCATTTAAATGTTTAATGGGTTTGGGAATCACAATGATTGCACTTAAGCTTTTTAACATCTTCGGCATTTTTATGAAGAAGGGCGTGCATTTTTAAATCATTTTTGTTATCGGCTTGATAAAACACTGATCGCATTTAAACATATTAACATCTTCGGGATTTTTATGTCGAGTTCGTGCCTATTTAAAGAACTTTTGTATAATAGTTTCATAATCACAATGCATCGATTTAATACTTTTTAACATCATCGGATTTTTATGTCGAAGTTCGTGCCTTTTAAATGATTTTGTAAGGAGTTAGGTAATGCAAAGATCGCATTTAAACTTTTTAACATCTTTGAGATTTTTATGAAGAAGATGTGTATTTTTAAATTATTTTTGTTATTAGTTTGATAAAGACATGATCGCATTTAAACAATTTTTAACATCTTTGGGATTTTTATGCCGAAGTACGTGCTTTTTAAACAACTTTTTTATAGAGTTTCATAATCACAATGATCGCATTTAAAACATATTTTAAAATCATCGGGATTTTTATGCGGGTTGTGATCCCTTTAAAGTACTTTTATAATGTTTGATAATTGCAATGATCGCATTTAAACATTTAATTTCAGGATTTTTTTCAAGTTATGCCTACTTAAAAATGTTTGTAAGGGGTTTGGTAATCACAAAGATCGCATTTAAACTTTTTAACATCATCGGGTTTTTATGTCGGAGATTGTGATTTTTAAAAAAAATTTATAAAAAGTTTGATATGCAAAAATCGCATTTAAACAAATCAATTTCTTCGGGGTTTTTTTGTCGGATGTTGTGACTCTTTAAATATCTTTTGTGAGAAGTTTGATAACCAAATGTCGATTTTAAAAATTTACCAGGTTTTATATAG
>JAHBCN010013730.1:0-23922 GCA_019359885.1 Listronotus oregonensis
AGGCAAACAAAAATCGGTGCAAAATAGACGAAAAAAACGAGGTTGCGCTCCGTTTGAATAAATTCGAGCACAATGTCGACCGAAATAAGGGCGTAGGGGTGGTTAATGGGGGTGTAAATTTTCGATAACAAGCGCGAATTGCCCGCTTTTCCGTGTTTCTTTTTTGTATCGCAGCTAAAGCGAAAATATCCGTTTAATTGGAAGTAGCGGTAGTTTTAAAGGGCATTTGGTCCGGTGCAATTTTTATTCTAGCGCAGTGTAAGTGGAGGAAAAATTAAAATTTACTCGCCACCTCCGTTATAGCCCATTAACGTTTTAACTAAAACTTAATGAAAGAACGGATCGCCCTTTGTTAATGTTAAATGAGTTTTTAAAGAAAAATTACCTTAAGCTTATATAAAAAAAAAGTTTTTAATGGAAATATTTTATACAGACAGCTAGATGGATACAGAGTGTCTCTTGATACTATTGATAATTGATTTTTTTATTCATTAACTGCAATAGTTATTTTTTTTAAGGGAACTGAAGGGTAAAAGTTTTATCTAATGCTTGTTGTTGAAATTAAAAAGTTAGTTTTAATTTTATACTGGATGTATTTTTTTTTAAGAATTAAAGTAAATTTAGTACAAACAATTAATAAAACTTAAAAGCCATTTAGCAGACTATAATATTTTTGCAATAGAAAAATATTATATTGCCAATATTGCAAAACTCAAATTGGGAATGAGCAACTTCACACAAACTCATTCTTATTTTTAATTCTAAATAAGATAAAAGTAAAATTTGAGGGTTTCCATTTGAAAAAATTGATTTTTGGCAGTTTTCTCAATTTCATTTTTAATCTTATTTTTTGAATGCCCTGTATAAACAGTTATCAAAATATTATAAAAATCTCTTAAAGTAGGTTTTTTTTAATAAAAAATCTAATTAAAATTAAATAATAAAGGCTTCCTATACGAAAAATTGATAATTATTTTAGGATCCGCAAACGTCATTTTTTATATAAAATTTAAAATATGTCATAAGCGGTAAGACTTAAGTATAGTACATTATATATTAAATGTGTCTAGAATTTTACGTAAAATCAAAAGATGCAATATAGGGTGTCTCATTTAAATTAAGAAAATTATTGCGTGTCTACGAAAAATGGAGTACCCTGTATATACAAAAGTAAAATATGGTTAAAATATAAATTAAACTAAGGAACTTTTATATCTAACTTTTTTCTGTATCTTGTATATTTTATGAGATAAGGCAGTGTCCCAGGATAAACGGGCTACCCTGTACATGCATTTTGCTATGAAAGTTAAAAAATGTGGACACTATCTTAATGGTTTACACATTATTTCTTATACTCTTATATCACTCTGTCTCGTCTCACATTTGTGGAACACATGTTCAGTTGGAAAGCTGTTTCTAATTTATTGTTTTTGCCCCGGAATGTACGGGTGTGAGGACGGCCGAATTGAAGAGATCAAATGTGTTTAGTCTTGTTTTTAATCGTCTACATTGTGTTGAAAAATAAATAAGGCGAGACAAGAGATTATTTATTTTAAAGATAGAAAATACATTAACTTTATAAAGGAAATATCATATCTTTGCTCAAGGATAATAATAGGATAACTTAAAATTTTTAATTTTTTTTTTTTCGATATATTTTGCGTTCTTTCTGATAATATACTAGAAAGAAATGAAAAGCTATTTGTTAAATAATAATTTTGACTTGGGAAAAAATAATACAGGGATAACATTAAATTTCTTTAAGGGGGAAGGTAAAGTTTTTTCGGTCGGAAAAATACCTATTTTCAATAATTTTTTAAAACATATTGTTATTATAGATTTATTTTAAAAATTACTATATTTATATACAACATTTAAAAAATTTTGGTTTTAATTCAAAATATTTCTGGATTTCAGTTTTTGAACTTGATGAAGCTTGTGCTTTGTGTAGCAGACGGCTGGGGTAGCTTGCGTTATCCATGACAATAACACTGTTGTTTGAAATATTTTTCAAAGGATAATTTTGAAACCAGTTTTTAAAAAGTTCTGCACTTATATCCTTATGATAATTCAAGCTACAATCTTTAATATTCTTTGCAGACAACAGCAATCAGTTTGTGAAAAATCCGTCTTCTGAACCAGCGTGTATTATGGTAATGCGTTTTCCTTTATTTGAAGGTGCTTTCGTCTGACAGTTTTGACTGAAATGAACCCATCTTTTGGATACTGTGTCGTGTGTATCGAACCATGTTTTATCAAGGTAAATTATGAATACGGTGGTACGGCTAATATTTATGTTGGTTTCGTCTTCGTATAGCTTCTTTTTCAGTTTATCCGCTTTCATAAAGACAATGTATTTCCTTCTTATTAGGTCCTGATCACCATTGTCTATACGGTGAGATTGAAAATACCTACGTTTTTTTCTTTTGTTTAATTCTTCACTAATATTAATATCCATTATTGATGATATTGGAGTTTTTGTAAGTTTGACAGGTTTCTACACATTTTTCACAACCTGTTTTGCATCTAATGACAAATGATTTCGACGTGACATAGTTATTTTTTCGAAACGCACAGTAAAAACGGTTAAACAACACTGCCACTAAAATATTAGCCGAAATATTTATATACCTAATGGTCAATACTCAAGAAATACCTGGCCCACCCCTGCCATTATGAAATAATGGGTTTACCCAATAACAATAGGTAATAAAATCGTTAAAGATTTATTGGGGTATTGTCGTCAAAAGCCATAGCGATATACTTTGAGACAGACTATACTAAAATTAAAGAAATAACGAATTTATTCAATTCTTCGCTGGTGCCTTAAAAAAAATTGCGATTCCTTAGCACTGGATTATTAAAAATTAAAAAAAAAAAAATTGTTTTAATTAGCTAACAAGTTTCTCTCTCAATTGACGCCGAGTTTTTTATTTTATCAATTTTTAAATTTTTGCATCATTTTAAAGTTAAAATGTCCATTTTTTGACAGTAAAATCGACCTATTTGTTATTGTAAGATTAATACTAATATTCCTGAGATGTTCTACATTCAAAATATTAAATAAAAAATGAAAAAAAAAAACTTTACTCCCCCCCATAAAACGGACTTGACAATGTTTTACCCTTCAGAAAATTCTGCAAAGACATTTTGAAATGTTTTCCACGATTTAAGATGTACACATTTTGAATTTGCTCGGATGTCATATTATAGTGTAAAAAAGTTATTAAAATGACGCTTTAAAAGAAATAAAAATAAAAAAGAAACTAAATAAATATCTGAAGATCCAGTAGGCTTATTACAAAAAAACCGAAAATAACCTACAAGACAAAGGAAACTATTTCTATAACTTTAAAGGTTTTCCAAATACGCTAATTTTATTATTAAAATATTCAATACATTTATATTGACATTTTAAAGTTCTCTTACAATTTTTTGAAGCGACGATATCAGTACACATAGAAAAATTTCATCTTAAAAGTTACATCCAGATAATAAAGCTTGTATCCATCGCAATAAAATGCCTGTACTTTTAGAAAAAAAAGTCGAAAAAATGTTAAGAGCGTCCAGTTATTGCATTGAAATATGAAAGAAAAATCCTATCAGAGAAAGAGACTTTAAACCTTTCTGACGTGCGAACTATTTAAAGTATGCGACACTTATCACCTTTCAATAAATGGCGACAATATCGAATAAAGCCTTTTGTAAAGTAAAATGCATTTTCCTGAAAGACTTCGAATCAACACTGCTGAAAACTCCTGAAACTCCCGAGAAATATCGAAATACCGCAGCCTTCTGAAATTTTATATTTATTTCTGACATTGCGATTTATATAAAGGAAATGTGTATACGTGGAGTTGATATTTGATACGATACATCTGAACTATAAAGGCTCCCATAGACGCTCCACCAGATACTATAATCAGTTTGCATCAGTCTTTGCAGAATTTGTTTCCGATTGCAAGCCTACAGGAGATAACGTTTTTCGGTAACTATTTTTCACTTAAATGACATAAATTATACACCATTTTAAAGGTAAGAAAATAATCTATGCCTCTGCTGTAACGGTTTTTTGAAATATGAGTCGAGTTAAGCGAAAATAGTATCTAAACATAACCGATTTTAGGGTGACTTTCACTCAAGGAAATATTAAAAACTAAATCCAAATTTAAAAAACTATTCCAGCAGAAGCCAAGATTTAAGTGTTGGCTTTCATATAGTATTTAAAAATTATCGATAACTTATACCGTTTCTGAGAAAAACATTATGCCCCTTACCCCAAATTGGATCCAATTTTCGCTGCGCGAATGGACTCTTAAGCGATTTCAGTTTCGTAAAATTTCCTTTTTTACATGATAAAACTTTTACTTGAAACGTGTTTTTCTATAAAACGCCTTTTTGTGTATACTTTCTCAGGTTAAATAAAACATCTGGTAGGGACAAATTACAAGAAATAAAAATAAGTTAATTTATCACTTCTATTATGATGACAATTTGATATTAACTTCCCATTAAGATTCTAATGCCTAGAGTTCTTCGAACTTGTCTAACGAAAGTCTGTGCTGATCGACTCAATTGTCCATGGAAGCCTTTATTCTAACCTTATATTTGTTATAAGTACATTTTCCTTTGCACTTTCGTAATAACGAAACAAGTTGTTTTAAAATTGTCGGAATCGCTGAAAATAATACGTCTGGCCGATTTAGTTTACTTACCACCTTTTGCGAGATTTTCTTTGCGGAACTCACCTGAAAATAAAGAAAAATATTTATTATTTATTAAAATTTCAGAAAAATATAAAAGTTTTAGAATAAACTTGAAAAATCATAATTTTTAAGTTTGGATTAGGTGAAAATAAAATTAGCTTTGCATGTTCCATGGAGAATTCTCTCCATGGAACATGAAACTTTAATAACCGAATTGCACCCCACTTTTTACTATAATTAAATTATTTTGTTAATAACCTAATTGTTATTTTAATCTTATTTTAAATTAATTAGTCATGATTGATTATTGTACTTTCTATCACTGTAACACAAACTCTTTATATTTAAAATGTATTTTTCTGCAATGTGCGGAAAACTATACTTTTCCGCACTACTCTGCCTCCGGAAAATAGCACTTTTCCGCACTAGTGCGGAAAAGTAAAATCTTTTAGTTTTTGGGACATAAATTAGTATCTAATTATAAAATAATGCATAATTTTGCTTATAATAGTTATATATTTGAAGAAACTGAATTTTGCTTTAATTTTGCAGTCTTTTTATAACATTAATTTATTAAATAAAATAAAATAATCCTAATTTACCAAATGTAAGTACATATTTTTAATAACTCCATATAAATTATTAAAGAATCCATAGCAACCAACTAATTGTTTATTATCTATCAAAAATTAATTTTGTCACGCATTTTCCAAAAAAAATTGGAGAAACATTTTTAATGGATTTTGACGACGATTTACCAGCATCAATTATCAAAGCAGCAGAAACAGCGAGTATAGATCTCCAGCCCATGAAATCTCGTCACAGGTATGAAAAAGAAGTTGTTATGTTTGAGAGCTGGTGTCAAAGTAATGGTGTGAAGTCTTTTAAAAAGAGATTTTTCTGGCCTATTTCTCTTATTTATTAAAAACATGTAAACCTAATACATTATGGTCTAGATACTCTATGCTAAAATGTATCATTAAGTTACGAAAGAACATAGATTTAAACAAGTTTTTTAAAGTGACGGCCCATCTTAAAAAACAAAGCGTTGGTTTTAGACCCAAAAAGGCTTAAGTCTGTTTTAAAGAAGAAATATCGAAATTCATGGATGAAGCGCCAGATGATACTTATTTACAAATAAAAGTGGCTACGATTTTTGGCTTAGCGGGCACTTGTTGTAGAGAGGAGTTAACAAAAATATGTCTGGACCATACTGAAGACCAAGGAAATTTAGTATTGCTACACATTCCAGACTCAAAAAATCGCAGCTCTAGAAGCTTTGTCATTTCTGGAGATGCCGATAATGGAACATTTTTGAATCTATATAGAAAATAGCCAAATTAAGAAAGTCGACAACACCACATAGGCGATTTTTTGTAATTTTTATAAACACAGAGTGTGTACAGTACAATGTATCGGCATTAATACCTTCGGAAAAATGCCATCGGAAATGGCGGCCTATCTCAAACTTCCTTACCCGGAATTGTATATTGGGCATAGCTTTCGCCGGTCCTCTGCAACATTTCTCGCAAACTCAGGAGAACAAATATCCAACATTAAATGTCTTGGAGGCTGGAAGTCTATATCAGTCGCTGAAGGATACCTCGAGAATTCAACAAATTTTAGAAAGGATATTTTAAACAAAATACTCAATTTTACCGAAACACCTTCCACTATCCAGAAACAACCGTCAATGCCATCTTTCAACTCCTTGGTTCAAGAAACTACTTCCATGGTTGCAAAAGATTGGCTCATCACGAACCCAACGCCGCCGCCGTCAACGTTTTCTACAAAAAAGCAACTGCTCAGCAATAAATTTGCAAAACGCAACCAATTGCACTTTTACTATAAATGTTAATTATAATAATTAGTGTATAAATTTCTTCGTTAATAATTATTATTTTAATCATAAATCTTTAAAATTGTGTTGGTTTTCCCTCGCTTGTAGAAAAAATATTGTTCCTAACACTCGCGGAAAATAACTTTTCCATCCTTGGCTGCTTACCCGAACTCCGCTGCGCGTCGTTCGTATAACGGCAACCGCGTGCGCAAAAGAATCACTTTCCGCACTTGTTAGGAAAATAACTATTTTTATTCTTTAGTTTGGTTTGCTATAAAAGCCTGTTTTTTTTTTTCAACCATAATTTATTTATATAAATAAACGACTATTTTCCGCTAAAGAAAGCAGTATTTTTTGTTAAAGTATGACATTAAAAATGTATTGGGAGTATGGATTAAATGTCTGTTAAAGGAATAAATAAAAAAAGTCGACTTCAAAAAAACGAGTAGTTTTAAAAATTGTCCCGAAAAGAGAGCAACTTCGTAAATATCTTTTATTGACTGTGTACACGATATAAAATGCCATGTGAATATTGAAAAGTTGCAGATACTCGTATATTTTAGTGCACAGGTCCCCGTCATAAAGTTTATATTTATTAAAACGTAACATTCCGTGTATTGCCGTAAAAATATGCGCGAATTTTAGTGGCAGCCATTTATACTTTCGAATAAGAGCTAAGCATGATTTTATAGACAATTTTTCATGTTATTTTATGTCGAGGACTTCTACCCTATTTATTAGAAAAGAAACCATTTTGGTTTTGTTTATTTACTACATCAATTTTAAAAATTATTAATAAATAATAAAGCGAACGTAGTGAATTAAGTTTAAGCATATTATGGTTTTTTCGCTACTTAAGCAACGCTTCTCACCAGTATTAAAAAGTGGAGTTTTTAGGTCAACTCTTGTTAAGAAGTTAGAACACAAATAAAAAATAGTTGTAATCACCATGACGTTAATAAAGGCATAAGCATTTTAAAGTTTAACTTTTCATAAAAAAAGTTTTTCAAACAAGTAGGCAATTAGGACTTCGGTCACACACTTAATTCTCTAACGACAAGGTATGTACAAACAAGCGAGCACAGTTTCCATTTTACAAACCAAAAAAAGCAATTAAATAACAGCTTGCAATTTCCGCTCTGTACCAATTTGAAGGAACACGACTTCTTGTGTTACTAAACTTCCACCACCATCATGTATTAGATTTCTTTGCGTGTCTCCAATAATAACAGATTGTCTTTCCCACCGTGTTGTACCCAAGCCAATTATACACCAACATGATGGTCTATTAAGGGCGATACCATGGGACACATTTTTCTAGTAGATATTAAAAAATAGAGTGAAAAAACATTTTGATAAAAATTTGCAATCGACAGTTATCTCATAAACAGTTGAAGAAAAAAATATGGGTTAAGTTAGAACGAAGTGGCGTAATCGGATGTTCAAATTTGATAAAATACATTAAAAATTAAAAACCTCTGCGGGCAGCAGATTCCATAGTCTTGACACTCTAGGAATGAAGGAACGAAAAAAGCGGAAAGTTCGGGGCCTCTCTAACTGAACTGTAAAGGATGCAAAAACTACGTGTTGCTACTGGGAGCTGCCAGAGAAGAAATTATATGGCCAACCTCCTGCGAAAAACCATGAGAAATACCTATACAAAGGAGCTTAGGGATCTTAATACAGCTTTATTGATGGACAGAAGAAGCAGGCCTTTCAAAAGTTTAATCGGGCCGACAAGATTAATACGATCTTTTTGACCTAATCGGTTATAGTCATAGGCAAAAACTCTTATGAACGGTACGGAACTTTGCACGATTGTGTTTTCGAGGCATTAAACTGAACAAGATTTTTGGCGCCCCAATCCAAGATAAGTTTGAGGTCTTGTGAAAGAGATATCTGCATTGACCAGCGCTTGTTTTCCAAATCAGAAGTACATGGTAGCTTAAGAAATTAAATACTAGAGTGGAGGGTATCGTCAGCAAAACTATGATTGATTGTGGAAGAGAGAAGATCGTTAATGTGTAAAAGAAACAGCGTGAATACCAGCACTAAGCCCTGCTGCACCCCAGCATTAATTTGGTAGAAGTTGGAAGAATGACCATCTACAGTAACTAATATACGTCTATAAGAAAGAAAACTGAGAGTCAAGAGCAGAAGTAAAACTCAAATTTCACCTAATACTATTTTTGCTTAAATTTAGTCCAAATATAAAGTAAAAAGCTGTTTATTTTACTTTGATAGTAAAGAAGATATATTACTTTGTAGCATTCTCTAGATGGCTCATTATAACACTACACGTATTACAAAACAATCTCACATTAAATAGTTCTATTATACCTTAATTATGCTATAATTTTTCAGTCCACTTTTTTATAATATCTAAAAAATACAAAATATCTCTCGGGCAACAGTGGTGGAGTGGATGGTACTATACTTTAAATATGGTCTATTTTTTTATCTTTATGTAAAAATGCGATTATTAATTGATTATTTTGTGTATGAAATCCAAAGTAAAAAATATTTGTTTTTTTTGCAGTAAAATATTGACTTTCCCGGTAAAATGATACATATAATTGTTTTTTTAGCCAATAAAGGTTTTATTTAGAATACAGTTGTTAGAAGTTTTGCTCATAAATAAGCTTTTGTCAGTCACAATTTTTTTTAAATGCAGATGGAAAAAATATCGAAATTATGCAAGCGGCAAATTATACCTTTAATTTTCTTCTATTTAAGTCCGTGAAACTAAACTCCCTCTTACCACACTTAAGACACCCACGGTACGGAAATACTTAGGACTTTAACCTTCGTGAACTGTCCCAAGATAAAAAAAATAATCAAAAATTATCATAAATTGATTGGCAGAAGGGGGCTAATTGAATGGCCTCCACGTTCACCGGATTTAACACCCTTAGACGTCTTTCTTTGGGGAAATCTTAAATCCATTGTTTATAAAACACAACCTGCTGATGTTGATGATCTTAAAAGGCCAATTGTAGCAGAATCCCATTCAATTTCCTGTAAAGTTTCCCAAAATGTTAGGGAGGAGCTCAGAAACAGACTTTATTATTGTTTACAGGAAAATGGACAACATTTTTAATAACAATTTTTTAAGGTAAGGGGTAGAATGTGTTTTAAGTTTGCATAAATTTCCATTTCGCAAATATAAAATTTTTATTTTCATCATAAAAGATTAGAATGTGGGTGTTTGAAATTTTTACAACTTCGCTTTCTTGAGTTAAAGTTTGAAAGAAATTTGATTTTGATTTGTAAATATATGAAAGTGGGTAATTAGGTTTCTAATTACACAAAAAAATGAAAGTGGTAGTATCTATGGAAATTCATCCTCTGACGGGCTAAAAAAGGAGATGAAAGTTTGTATGAGGGTTTCGTCATTTCTGGACGAAGCAGCGGGCGAAAAGTTAGTAATTAATATAATAAAATAACAAACATAAAAGGTAATTTGGTAATTATCTTAAATATCCCGAAGAGCATTAAGATAGAAACTAGTAAAAACTTTTCCGTTGTTTTTGTTTTCAGATTCTAGCTGCATCTCATGTTGTAATGAGTTTGCAAATTTGTACAACTTAATTCATATGCAGAAATTTTAACCGTGTAAAACTTTAAGTATACCTCGCGGAGGTTCAGCCATGCTTTCCTAAAGTTTGCCCTATAGAATTACTTTAAATAAAATCGTTGCAAAATTGGCAAAGTTGGAAGCAGAACAAATTTGTTGTACGGTTAGGTTAGTATTGCGTTATAGGTGCATAACTTTACAAATTTGGCTTCTGTGGTTTTGTTTATTAAGTATATAGAAATCTTTGTTTTGATGGTTTTAAACGTATCCTATTTTTTTTTCAATATTTCCAATATTTCAATATTTTCGAGGCACTATGGGAAATTTCCAACATTTCTATTTCCATGGATATGCAGGATGCCACAGATTCGAGTGCATGCATGGGGATCTCCGAAACCGTAAGAAATACGAAACAACATGACGTTTAGAAAGTTGTAAAATTCCGAGTACTTCCGGAGATATCCAAGAAAAAACCGAAATTTGCCCATTTCGTATTTTTTCTGACGTTATTTAAAGAGATATGGAAAAACCAAAGACACTTTCTTATGGCCACTTTGTAAGCTCTACAAAACAGCGTTGAGAGATTTTTCGTACTACGTTTCGTTTTTGTCAAACCATCATCAACTTTATTTTTATTAATACGACACTCAATTGTTTATTGCATTTAATATTTTTCTGTTAAATAAACATATTTTCCATAAAAGACAATGAGTTAGACAAGGAACGCACATCATTTCTTATAGGGGCGTTCCATATTTGTTAATAAATATTAAGTGTTATATATTTTTGTAATTGGGATAATAAGGGGTTTAAAAAATTAAATAAAAAACCCAGGTCCGTATTTAAAAAAATAAAGTTGATGATGGTTTAACGAAAACGAAACGTCGTACGGAAAATCTCTCAAAGCTGTTTTGTAGAGCTTAAAAAGTGGTCATGAGAAAGTGTCTTTGGTTTTTCCATATCTCTTTTAATAACGTCAAAAAATATATAAAAACAAAATCGGCAAATTTCGGATTTTCCCGGATATCTCCGGAAGTAGTAGGAATTTTGCAACTTTCTAAAGTGGACATGGTTTGTTACGCAAAAACACAACTTAGCCATAATTTAACCGACTTCGTATCTCTATCCCCATGCATGCACTCGAATCTGTGGAACCCTGTATTTCCACTTAAAATATTTTTACAACACTCGACGAGTCCAGATGTTATATTTTACTGTTATAAATGCACGGGACGGGTAAGTAATATAAATATAAGTGAATTAAATAATCCACTTTTCAACATGTAGCTAGAGCAACATGTTAAACTGATATCCAGTTTAATATTCACTTACATAAACATAGCGTATAAAAGTTTTCAGTTGTGGCTTTGCTGACCTCCAACACATAGCTGGAAGCGACGTTGCAAGAATAAAGATCTGCTAATATTAACTGTGCAAAGGCAAACCTATTTAAACAATTCAAAAAGAAAAAGCAAAGATATAAGTCGAGAGCCGCCAGCAGCCGCCTGCATCAAGCGCAGAAACACATCTTGAACTGCCTGAATTGTACGCGAGCAGATAAAATAAATTATGAGCAAGAAGTTCACTTTACTTTAAACCAGTCCGACTGCTTAATCGAGCAAATGGCGGATAAGGCAAGGTAGTTTTAGCCGGCAAAATGAACATTTTTTACTCTTAAGTGGTACAAAATGGTTTGAATAAGATATTTAGGGGATTTATCTAAGTCTGAACGGGTTAACTGAAACAAAATGGTGCTAAAAGAAAAAAAATGGTTTTAATAATAGTAAAAGTCATAATATTAAAATTTATTATGTATGCAATGTTAAAATTAATTAGGAAAAAAACAGTCAGTATCTTTAAAAAATAACCCCTATATGTTACAATTTTTTAGCTTTTTCAGATCAGCAGGAGTGAAGCAAAACTCGATAAAAAAATCACTGGAATTTGTTGCTAATTAATTCCTAAAATGAGGATTTTGTTGCTCAAGCCGATTTCAAAAAATCGAAATTACTGTTATATTGATATAAAGATAGCAGGAATTTTTGATAAATCGTTAATTACCTGTCGACTATATTACACGATTTCGTTGCTAATTTGTTCCTATACATTAGCAATATCAAAATATTATAAATTTTTCATTTTTTTTTGAAAACATGCTACCTTAAACTTCATTTTTCACCACGTTATCAACGGCTGTGGTTTTGTTGCAAGCACTCAACTGCTCCTATAGTATAGTCTGTCTCAAAGTATATCGTTATGGCTTTTGACGGACCATACCCCAATAAGCCTTGTGGGCCAGGTATTTCGTGAGTATTAACCATTAGGCATATAAATATTTTGGCTAATATGGTGAATAACCGTTTCTACTGTGCGTTTCGAAAAAGTTGTTTTACGAGAATATAACTATGTCGCGTCGAAATCATTTGTCATTAGATGTAAAACAGGTTGTGAAAAATGTGTGTGAAACTTTAATCAGTAGAGCTTTAAAAGAAACCTGTCTACTTACAAAAACTCCAATATCATCGATAAGGGATATTATTATTAGTGAAGAATTGAACAAAAGAAAAAAACGTAGTGATTTTCAATCTCACCGTATAGACAATAGTAATCAGAACCTAATAAGAAGGAAAATATATTGTCTTTATGAAAGCGGAGTTATTCCTAGCTTGGATAAACTGAAAAAGAAGCTAGACGAAGACAAAACCAATATAAATATTAGCCGTGCCACCCTCCATAGAGTTGTTTGTAAAATGGGATTTAAATACCGCAAAATAGACAAAAGACAAGTAGTAATGGAATCGCACAGATAACGCACTTGGAGATTTAATTACCTTCAAGAAATTAAAAGATTTTTTTAGAAACAGATCCATAATTTACCTTGATGAAACATGGTTCGATACACACGACACAGTATTCAAAGGATGGGTAGATTCCAGTCAAAACTGTCAGACGAATCTTTTGGAAGTCCTAAATTTATATGCAATTAAAAAGCAATATGTATGTGATAATTTGGCTGAACAGGCTGGGCATACTGTCTTACGGCTTCCTCGTATCACTGTATGTTTAACCCCATAGAGCATTTGAGGAACCAAGCAAAATCAAAGCTCAGAGCAATAAATGTTACACCTACTTTAAGTCCCAGTGTTATAAATTTGATAAAAAATGTAATTACCAATATACCAGTTGAGAGCTGGAAAAATTCAGTACAGCACATTATAAAAATTGAGGACATTTCTATCCAAAACTACATAAATCCTATTGAAATTAATTTCTTAATGTAATTTTAAAATTATTATACTTACCTAAATAAACAATAAATTATAAATCTTTATATTATTAAAGTCCGTCCCTAATGTTCTGTCCTTTAATACCTACCGATCCGCAGTTTTATTGCTGTCGGCAGGTTTAATCCATAAATGCAGGCAAGAGCTAACACGGTATACTTTGAGACAGACTATACCAGCAAATTAAAATATTTATATGAAAGCGTGCATTGTTGTCAAACCTGGGTCTTTTCTTATAGGTCCCAGCTTTTTTTCGTTCGAAATATAATTGGATAAATAAAAACTAAACAGAACTAGGGTTCATGATTTCTCGAGCTTATCAATTTCTCGGGTCTCGAGAATTCTCGAGGCTAATTTCTCGGGTCTTCTCGGGTTGTCGAGAAATTTACAAATTGCGTGTACTACACTTTGTAAACCGTCTGAACTCAGCTAGAGTCGAAACACTAATGAACGTGTGTGTATTATAGTGTTGCCAACCAATCTCGCTGAAAATTCCCAATTTTTTTGTGAAAAAATCCCTAGAATTCCCTAGATCAAAATTAAATAGAAAAATAATTTACGAAATGACTTTATTGTCAGAAAAGTTCAAAAAATACATAAAAATAAAATCTCATGGTAACAATGGACATAGATAGCAAAATGAATTAACAAAAATAAAAGTTTCTAAACAAAAAAAAAAAAACAATTTTAAAAATTCTTAAAATCAATCTTTTTTTTATAAAGGTTTTCTTTTCTCATAAGACTTAAATGCTTTTCATTTAATGAATAATTTTGGCAGCAGTTTTCACTAGAAAGACGAATTAAACACACTTCATTTAATGCCTCACTGGATAATTAATTTCGCTTTTTATTTTTAACGTCGGTAACGACTAAAAATACTCGCTGAGTCTCGGCATTACTGTGGAGCAAAAAATACACGAACTTGACATTTCTTTTTCCTTAGTATTTGGTGGGCAACAAACACAAAATACGAAAGGGCAACAACATGCAGAGAGATGCTAAGTAGCAGTTGATCTGTAATTCCCCGAAACCCGATACCACGAATTAACCCGTATTAACCAGCGCAACAAGAAGCAATTTTTGAAAAGATACAATGGTCAAACCATAACTCAGGGTATAAGGATTTAATAGGTACTTGTCATTAGTAGTCCATTTAATATTAAAATTGATAAATTGACTGAAATTCTATAAATTGAACTGAAAACAATCCAAAGTTGAAAATCCCCTAATATTAGATAAAATTCCTTTTTTCCTATTGTAGGAAAAAATCCCTAGAACTAGGAATAATTTCCTAGGTTGGCATTACTGGTGTATTACCTACTGTATTGTATTATATATAAAACGACGCCACCATAGCTTGCCGCGCGATCGGCGAATCAGGGTACCACTGTGCTTTGGCCCGTGCCGCCCCGCCGCTGCGCGTTTAAACAAACGGCAAACTCAAATAGTTTTATTTTATAATTTCATGGACTCAAATTTGATTTCTCGAGTTCTCGAGTTTTCTCGAGCTTGATTTCCCGGGAACAAAGCCCAACGATTTCCCGGGAATTCTCGAACCGAGAATTCCCGGGAATGAACCCTAAACAGAACTAACCATACAGACCTTTTAGACAAATTCAGAATTCCTCAGTTCTGGCCGGTCATGGTTAGTTCTGGTTACTTAAAGCGGCTTTTTATTTTCCCCAATTATATTTCAGACGTGAAAACTTAATGACCAAATTTGCAGGTAAGGGCAAAATTGAAAAATATTAAAAACATCAGTGGATTATTGGAAACTATTTTGATACTTGTACTATAAGAGCAATTGAGTGCTCGCCTGCCCAGCAACAAAACACAGCCGTTGATAACGTGGTGAAAAATAAAGTTCAAGGTCAAAAAATCTAATATTTTGATATTGCTAATTTATAGCAACAAAATAACAACAAAATCATGTGATACAGTCGACAGATAATAAAAGATGTATCAAAAATTCCGGCTTTTTACAACTAATTAGCAACAAATTCCATTGATTTTTTTATCGAGTTTCGCTAATTTACCCCTGCTAGCCTGATAAAAAAATTAAACCACATAACTTTCTAGATACATCATTTTTATTTAGAGAAAAAAGATCCAGTTTAAAACTAATTCTACTTTTCCTTTTACCTCTATGAAAAGCCAAACAGTCATCAATCGCAAAGCTTTCGAACATCTAGTTGTCAGAACGGAAAACAAGAAGCCGACAAAGCGAGCATAAAAACAAGTTTCAATTGTATCCAGGCTCGTTTTTCACCTCGTGGATATACAAAAGAGAAAAACCGACGTTGCTCATGGCGCGGTAGCGGCATCGGGCTCATGGACATGGAAAAAATGGAAAAAAGCAGCGCGAGCCAAACATTTTACACGTCCAAAGGTGTCGAGCTATTTGTATTCATTCCGAGTACGTGGACCCAGTTTCACTTGGCACATGGGCGGCGAGATTAAATAAATGCAGTATACCAGTATAATTGTTTTACAGACAAAACTCGCAGTTGTTTGTGCTATTTCTTTCTTTATAGGAAACGATTATTAAAGGTCCACAAAAAAAGTGACGTGTGCTGGTGTCAAAGATTTTCTGGTATTTTTCCGTTGAACACAATTTAAATCAAAATCGGGTTACATTTTTTAATTTTAAACGTTAATATATGAAAATCTATTAAAAGACTACACAAACTTATAGAATAAATTCTTGTATTTTTACAAGACCGTTAATTTAGGTTATATAACATTTTTGTCTAAATGTAATATTTTTCGAGTTATAATCAAAAAACCGAATTTTCAGGATTTTTTCAAGGTATACCGCGGGCAAAAATTTGAAAATTATTATTTTTTTATTTGGGATTTTGAATTTTTTGCAAATTTTAAGTAATTTAAAATTCAAATAAATTAAATAAATGATTTATAATAAAAAAACACAGAAATAACATTAATAAAAAAATGTCCTATTTTGGACTGAAATTTTTTGTCAAAATTGAATTTTTGTTTATATCTTCTTTATTATTAATCTTATCAAAAATATTTATACAACTTCTTATATAGGCAATTTAGTTCTATTTTTTATTTATAAATGTTTTTGTATCTCTTATGTTTATATAGTCGTACTCCAAACATTCCGTGGTAACAAGTTTCTGTCGGTAAATATACGGTATCGGTTTTTTGGGATTTTCTCGATTTTTTTCTGTTTGACCCCCAATTTTGACTTTAGATTCATGTTCAGCGGTAACAACCCTATAAAACCTATTTATCATATGTCTTATCACTTGAAAATCAAAATTTTCATCATTCTCGACAAGAGAAAGACGCCTTCGTTTTTTTCTGGACTAGATAACATTAGAATGGGGTTATTTTCCAAACCGTTCCTTAATCTTCTTTATTAATTTTTCTTACAGTTGTTACCCGATCAAGCTTTAAGTTTAAGGGCAATTTTAGAGAACTGCTTTGCGGCTTCTTTATCCGAACCCTATTAAAAAAAAAAATGGAACAAAATTGTATTTAAAAGTGGCTTTTATTTAATTTATAAAAAGCTGTATGCTTTATTCTGTGTATAACAGTGTTAAGTTCGGAAATAAAAGTGTATTACTCAGTTTTTATTTGACAAAGGGATGCCTAATCATCAAAATTGCCCCTTTCTTTGTTATTAACCGCTTAATAAAAAAATACTTTATTTTTTTTGATTTAAAAAATGGTATAAAGACGAATAAAGATCTTCTTCGTAAAAATGTTGCACACAGATGACTTGCCAATTTTAAATTCCCTCTTTATAAACTCTTTCTTTCTATACTTAATGTTTAAATCCAATAGAAAAAATATGATTACTATTTTATAAGATTATTACTTTTCTATAAACATTTGCTATCACTTATCTTGTTTGTCCATGTAGTGTCTTTCCGCAAGTAAATTTGTTCATTTTAAAACAATAGTAATACTATTAAAATACTATTAAAAAATAGGATAAGAACTAAAAATATATATATGCAAGGTAGAAAAACAAAACACTATTTAAAGTTACACAACACCAAATTTAACACTTAGAAATAAGGATAAAACCTTCGACCTCCGACTCTGAATGTTAAAATATTCGACATTCCAAGAGAGGAACCAGAAACAGCGCAAACACTTCCAATCACAAGTAAATTTACCCCATAGAAACAAAACATGTGACAAACTTAACCAACCAGGTTCGTTTAGTTCGCAACTGGACATGCCTTTTGTTTGATGTTGCCAATTTAACCAAAATAGATAAGATCTTTGGAAAATAATTACCTAATAACATAATATTCCTTAGTAAAACAAAATAGATATTAAATAAAAATTAAACTATATAACAACCACATTAAATTCTCAGCTTTTTTCAATATTTTAACATTAAAATTACTACTTGAGTATATAGTTGTAAGTACTATTGCTTTCTTGTAGTTAAACTTGGCACACACTCATATATTCGTTCGAAATAGTTTGAATTCCTTTCGCTGCTACAGTTAAGTTTGTCAGACTATAGTTGGTAAATCACGATTTTAAATAAAGCACCATACGAAACAACTATATAAATTGAATTATGAAAAAAGCAATATGAACTATTTTTCTTAGAAAACTTAAATAAGCTCTACCTCAAATTTTATGCGTCTGTATTTACCCACATTTATAAAGTTAAATATATATATTTTTTAATTTTACCGCCCTTTAATTTAAAAGTTAAAAAGTACGGGACATATGTTTATGGAAACTTTTTTTCGTATTTTTATCCAACAAATCCGTGTATGAAATTTTTCCCAATAGTAAAAAAAAAACCCTGTAAATGAATCAGTTTTTTTTGTACCAAAGGCATATAATAGCATTTTTACGCCCGCTGCTAAAAGTTGAAGCTATATAGGTGCAAACAAGATCTTTTGTACGGCTTAAAAATAATGACTCAGCATTGTTTTAGTTATTTTTCCTTTATTTTAATAGTCCAGAAATAGAAGCTGCAAAAGTCTGCGTACAATTGTTACCAAATAAGTAAGGACTAATTTATGAAAGGGCATACGGTGGTTTTATGTAATGGTGGGAATTACTAAAGATTCATTCCATAACAGAAAGTGCGTTGCTGGTATACTTGCCGAAGAAAAAAATCAAAACATGAAGCCTTCAATACTATGGTCTCTCTACTCCATGCTAAAATCGATAGGATTCTTGCACAAAAACATTGATATAAGTAAGTTCCCAAAAATAATCGCGTTTTTAAAGCGACATCAGATGATACATTCCCAAAAAGTCAAAATATTTACCAATTTTAATTGTTTTACCAAAAATTAAGGCCCTATTTAATTTTATTGCTAAATGCATGCGTTTTTGTTACGTTTTTGTCCTAGAGTGTATAAAAACAATATTAGTGTACAAATGAATACACGTAATATTTAAGCACAGTACGTTCCACAATAATTCGTTGATTTCTCGTTTTACCTGCTAGTGTTAGTCGTAAAACTCAATAAACTTTGGGTACCCGCATGTAGTTCCGGACTTTATTTATTATTGTACCTACTTTATGGTATATTATGTAGGTTATTCGCAAATTGCAAGTGTTGAATATAAAGCAGAGTCTTTTCGTCTTTGTTAATCAGTTAGTCAAGGTATTTTCGTGTGTGTTATTGGGCATCCAAAATAGATAACCTAAACTATTTATATTAGTAGATAATCAGATCTGCATCCTTTCAAAAAGTGCTGCCTACACAATAGATATTTGTCAGGCAACCTATTAATGGTTTGATTTTCCACTGAGGGTTGTAATTTAAATTTTATTGCGGTCAAGAAATCAAAGAATTATTGGGAAACGTAACATACACCCGCCACTGGTCTATTTAAGCAATAGTCCTTTTCGAAGCTAATCTGAACTGTTGGTCTGCGGCGTATTAGTTATAGATTTTATTTATGTATCTTCGTTAGTCGGCCTTTAGGGCTGAACGGCTCTCCAACCCCGATACCGGCCAGAATGTTAATTTATTTCCATTGGTGCATGACCTGCATTCCGAAACTAATTTGGGGTCTTCGGCCAGGATTATACATATAGTCTAATAAAGGCATTACGTATTTGTGATAAAACTTTATTATAATTAGGAACGGTTTATTAATTAGTATCCCTTAATATTACTTTTAATTATCTTTATGCTTCAGTGTTTTGTACAGGATGCGGCAGCATAACTTCCTTTTTTCAAAACTTAATAAAATGCATTGTATAAATCATAAGTTTTTATTTGGTTTTACAATGTGGGTACATTACTAAAGTTTTGTTTAACATAGCTTTTAAGAGCAAATCACGTAGGTGACGACCCCCATTCTCGATACATTGAGTTAATCTTTTTTTGGCCTTCTCTTTGACTGTTTCAAGCATAGCAGGGTTATGTTGGAATTTTTCCGGATGTTGTCCTTTAAATTTAAAGGTCCTTGGACAACCAATTTTAAAAAAACCCCATGAAAAAATTACAACCGGATAAATCGGGAGATCCCCCTTGCAAATCTTCCCTATAAAAAAGGAAGATGCTGCCGCAAAAAAATGGTTTAAAAATCAATGTATCGAGAAGGGGGGACTTCCTACGTGTTTCCCCTTTTCAAAGCTATGAAAAAAAAATTTTTTTGATATGTACCAACAATAAAAAAACCAAATTAAAATTTTTGATTCATACAATGCGTTGTTATGGAAACGTTGTGTTTTATATAAATTGGTAGACACCAAAAAAACCAAAAAAAAAGAAATTTAATAACAAACCATTTTAAAAAAAAATCCCATAAATGAATGAGATTCTCTCAAGATATTGTTTGCCGCTTTTTTTAATATTCTAAAAAACGAAAGAACCCAAACTCTTTGAAAATTAGGTACGGGTTTTTCATTCCGATAAACTTAGAATTATTAAAAATGTACATTATTGCTGGAAAGGAACAATTCGGCCCCGCTTATAAGTGAAAGAAGATAGCGGCATTTAGCGGTGAGCGGCAGCTGAAATGAGGGGTTTTTTTTTCAAAACTATCGTTTTTTTTAAAAAAAAAAGGGCCCCCTTTTTTAGATTACAGTATTTGGAACAAATCAGTAATACTTTTTTTTTAATTGTTTAAATAATGAGGCGTGTCGGCTACCGATTTTTTTTTGGTTTAAATATGAAATATTTACTTTAATGCATTAAATTTTTTTTTTTTTTTTTTGATAAAAAAAAAATTGTTACAACAAAAAAAATCATCCTTGAATTTTTTAGGCCTTTTAGTTAAAAAGGTATTTGCGTTTTAAGAATACAAAATTAAAAGAGCAGAAAAGACTTGTTTAAAAGAAGGAAAAAAAATTCAGTTTTGGATCCCAAAAGGGGTTTTTTTTGAAAATTTTTAACCGGGGGAAAGTGTTTTATACATACAAAATTTTGGTTGATAAATAGATACAAAAGGACTTTTTTATTTTAAAGGGTGGATACTGGGGATACAAAGGGTTTTACGTTTGTTGTAATATATAGTAACAAAAAAAAACCCCATTTTTTAAAAAAAATAAAGAAGGAGGGTTGTTGTTAACACAATAACAGAATTTTTTTTAACACCCTGTATGATAAAAGCTCACCAATATTTTTTTTTGGGGATAGCTTTAACCCTAAAAAAAAAAATAAGGATTCTTAATTGACATCGATAAAATAACTGTTTGCGAAAAAAAAAAATATCAGGTTGGAATTTTTTTATATTTTACAGGGCGTCAATTTTTGGGGAAAAAATTTTTTAGGTAACGAGTTTTTTTAATCAAAGGGGGTTATGACATCCGCCATATTAAAAAAATCGTGTGAAAAAAGGGGGCCATTTCGGCCATTTGGATTTTATGCCGGACAGGGGTGAATTGAGGTGGAAAAAAACTGTTTTACCCCGACGAACAAAATTTATATTTCAAAAATATAAATGAATTCAATTAAGTAAAAATTTAAAAAATTTAAAACGACAACACAAAATGGCGTACCTTTTCAATGGGATCTACTACATTAAATTTTTTAAAAATGAGAAAAAATTAAAATGTAGAAAATAAAGATGATTCTAATTTGTTATAATTATGAGTATTTTTCTATTTTTAAACACACAATATTGAATTATTAACACCTTTTTTCTTTAAAAAACCCCCCTTATTAGAGTTTTTAAAATTTATGAGCAAGTAAAGAATTTTTGGGGGTTTTAAATTTTTTTATCTTGAACAGTCCGCGAATGCTGAGGGTTTTGAACGCCCCGGGTGGCTGAAGGTAGTAAGGGGAGTATATTCACAAGAGTCCTAAATTCTGCAGGTAGCAGGTTCCATTCACAACTACAACACTACAATACTTTTTCAATTGCAACAATTAAAAAAATACAACTGACTTTTTACATTTTGAAATAGATATCAAAAAGAACACAGTACTTAGTGGTATTATTTAATAATTTTTGGGTATACCATTTCATATTCAAAAAAATACAAAAAAGCATTAAAATCCCTTAATACAAACAAAAAAATTTCATTTATAGTTTGTTGGCACCCCCGAAAATAAAAAAAAGAATTAGACCTTTTTTTTGGCCAAAGAACACTTCAAATTTCCCCCTTAACAACAATCTAAAAAAAAATTTTCTGAAGGTAGGTTTCCAGTTAATTTAAACTTGAAAAAAGGAAACAAAAATAAAATTTTTTTTTAAAAAAATGTCTTTTTCAACATAATATCCAAGTAATTGGGAGATAAGTATCCAAAAAAATTAAATACAATTAAAGAATGTAATAACCGCAAACTTAATAAATTAAAAAATGGGAAAAAAAAATTTAAAAACACATTCTAAGGTACATTGATGCATATACCTAAAGTTTTTCAGTTCTAGGTATAAGCAAGTCAATATTGACTATTTACTTTTTCCTGACAACAAATAACTATAATTAAAATCCCAAAAATTTCAATTTACTCACTAATAACTGTGTAACTACATTCAGAGGTGAAGAGTCACGGACTTAAAAAAACCTGTTTGTGTTATCCGAGGTGTAAAAGCAAACGTACAAAAAAAAATTTGGTTATAATAGGCATTGGGGTATATCATATTTTTCACCTTACCTTCTTTTATTAACGCCTTTTTTCCTTTTTATCAGGATCTCATAATCACCCCCTTTTTAAATTTTTTTTGAAGAATATAAAATTTTTTTTTTAAAGCTCCGAGCAAATAAAAAAAAATCCTTTGGGAAACACAACTTTGCTTTTCAAACTAAGGACTAATTAAAAACCACGACTAAACACTACCAAAAAAAATATAGTAAAAACATCCCTAAATATCAACCTGTACAAAAATTTTCAACTGAAAAAAAAATCCATATAAATTTCGACTGTGGAAACTCTTCCCATCTGAGAATACTAGTTACTTTTAGAGTTAGACAGGGCCCCAACATAAGCGACCTTTTCACACCCTCACGTCTTGGTTTTTCTATCCCCATTCTCCATGTCTAACCCCTTTAGATTAACAGACTCTGGGTCAATTTCATATTGAAATTTTCCAAAAAAATCAAAAAACTTTTTATTTTTTTTTTTAATTTTAAATTTTGGGGATAAAGTACTATAATACAAAGATAAGGATATCAAGAAGCAGTTTTTAGGACCCATTTTTTTTTTTTTTCACCGTGGAGTTTACAGAATTTTACCCCCTTTTTGGAAATAAAGCAAAAAGTGATAAAAATGTCTTTGATTTGATACATAGTACATGTACAAATTTCATTAAAATATCTAAAAAGGTTTACAGATAATAATAAAAAAAAAATTTATTTTTAAAAAATTTTGAACCTGTATCTCAAAAAAAGACGTAGGACGACCATATCTTTTTTTTTTTTTAAAAAGGAAAAAAAAGCTTTTCCTTAAAATTGACTTCAATTAGAAAACACTTTGTAAATTGTAAAAAAAATTACCAACCATGATATTTTATTTTCAAACAGTTGATTTTTGATATCAATCAATAAAGCTTTTTTTTTTAATTTAAAAATAATTTTGTTGCTTTTATCAAAGAGGTTAAAAAATTGCTGTTATTGTGTCAAATTTTTCCGTCCCTGGAACAAAAAGCCAAATATGATTTGATGGGTCTTTTTAAGAAGACTCATTAGAACATCATATTAAAAAAAAAAAATTTAAAATTTTAATATTTTTTAAAATTTTTAAAAAAAAAAAATTTCCAGGGTCGTCCGGAAGGGTCTAGGAAAAAAAAGGAGGGGGAATTGTCATAATATTTTTAGGTTTTCTTTAGATTCCGGGGCCCCCAAATTTTGGGCACCCAGTATTTTTAAAAGCTGATATAATTGATTTTTCTTTGGGAGTAACAAGAAAAATAAAAAATTTTTTTATTTAAAATTTTTTAACTAATAAAAAACTGTTATAAAAAAATTTTTTTTTATTTCAAAAAAAAAAGAAAAGGATATGTTGGTATATTTACAAAAAAAAATTTTTTTTATGATTCAAAATGTTGGGGTTTTAAACTGAAAAATATTACATTTTAAATATTATTTTTGTTCACTGTCCA
>JAHBCN010013731.1:0-23935 GCA_019359885.1 Listronotus oregonensis
GGTTTTGGATATTTCAATAGGGTAGATATATTTTAAGGAAATGTGTCCAAAAACTGTAAAATTGATGAAAAGCAATGTTACCGGTAGCCTCGCTAAAAAAATGATTTCGAGGATTCAAATTAGTGATGCGTTTAAAAATATCGATATCTCAACTTCTAATGAACCAATTTCTATCATTTTTTTTTTTTGATACAAGTAACATTAATGACACACAGTATCTTCTTCTCCGTTAACTACAGGTCAGTAACTTACCATTTTTAAATCTGTCAGTAAAGAATTGTAAAAAAAAGCGATACTTTAGCTTGAATACAAATTAAAGATATTCTTTTGACTATTGTTAGTTGCTATATAGAAAAATTTAAACCATGCTAATGTGCCCAACTTATTTAAGTTAAACATTCCGACAGTGACATGGTAATCTTTTTTACCTTCACCTATGCAGCAGCTTCAAACTTTAATCCTATTTTTCTAACACTATCACTTTACTTGTCTTCTTGTTTTTTTTTCATGCATGGCGCTTTTAAATTCTGAATGCCTATTAGTATTAGAATTTAATACCAATGAGCAAATTAATTTCGTTACTAATTTTGTATCTAGCATTGTTAGTATAGGCACAAACTATTTCGAATTAATTATTTATAGCTTCTGAGCAGCCCTCTAGGGCTTTTTAGAAACTGTATTTGATTGCCAACACTAATTACTATTAAAACAAATAAAGAGCCAGTCTCTTACCAAAGCAACTTTAAAACTTTATAATTAATAAGTATCTTCCCAGTTGTTTCTACCTTATTTGCATATGTTTCTTGTATTTTCAATGTCAAAAAATTCTTCTATATTCTTATATTTACAACGTGTAACATAAGCTTTAGCTTTTTCAGAATGCCTATTGTATGTGTGCGTAACTGTGTGTATGTGGAATACAGTGGGTCTTAAATTGTTTTTTTTTATTAGTTTTATAAATATACTGATATAATTTAAAAAATCTTTTTAAATGTATAAAGTTTTTTTCTTACAAATAATTTGGGGCACCCTTGACAAAATCAATTTAAAATACGTGACCTAACAATACCCCATCCATTCAAATCTATACAGTAAAGCGCACCGTACTGCGAACATAGGAGGCTCCTGGGCGATTTTGGATGTACCCAATTCTAAAATACCAATAATAATTTTGTGGCTTGTATTTTAATTTCCGTCTCGTTTCCTCACGTGGTTCATTTTTGGTTGGGACTGGTGGGGAGTGCGGTGATAAATTCGGAAGAATTATCTGCCCAGTTTAGTTCTGTACTACGTTTTTATTTTTAGTAAGAGGATGCAGTGTTTATAGGCAAGTAGCAGGAGCTAGCTAGCGTCAACCGACTTCGATCGGATTTCTTATCAGCCATAAATTTAAAATTAGTTGCTAGGGTCTTAAGAACCAAACAGTTTTTCCTAATAAAATAAAAGAATTTTCTCAAATAAATAATGGAACGTAGAAGATATTCTTAAAAAAATAAATTAATGTGCATTCATAGAATAAAAAAAGAAAAACTCTTTGAAGTTATCGAAGATGCTCAAATAAACCACCTTCTTGAGCCAAACAATAACCAAGATTGTCATAAAACGCCTTCTGACATTTGCTAGAATGCTGAGGGTAATAATCCTAAAATAATTTTCAATTTATAATTGCAATTCTTGTAGATTATTAGCCCTATTCTCCTGGAAACCATAAATTTGTGATTTTACGTGACCCAAGAAAAAAAATCATTATTTTCCATTTCCATTACAGTTTCACAAAATTGCAATCGTCTAAAATGATCATCAGAGAAAATTTCATAGGTTTTTCTTACTTTGTAGGATCGGTATCCATTTTTTCTCAGCACTCTACCCACTGATCTTCTGCTCAAATTAACCTGTTTTGCAATTGTATTAATGAAAATTGTAGGATTTTCAATAACACTTGCCACTACCATAATTTCCTTCATTTTCCTTTCGTTGTTTTCTTCTGGGACACTATCATGTTTATGTTTTTTTGGAGATAACAACCAAATGTCAGAAGGTTTTTAATGACTCGGTGAATAGTGGAAATCGTGGGAGTCGACCTGGTTGGAAATAAATTAATAAATAATTCCTAATTCCCCTAACAGGATTTTCACGGTGGTACCATTTAATAATTTTAATTTTCTCTTCAGTTCGTAAACATCCATTATTAATAATTATTATTTTATTAAAAAAAACTTTTTGGTCGCAAATAATCGACACAGTAAAACTTTAGCTGTCGAGCGTTCGATAGTAAAGAATTATTTCAGGAATAAACGTATTGAGTTCGCTTTGCCGGCCGACGCGCGTCTTATGAATTTGTTTACCGAAAATTATTGATCGATAAGCAATACGTGCGGCGTTTTTAGGTACATCCAAAATGCTCCAGGATTGTCCTATGTTCGCAGTTGTCTGCGCTTTACTGTATAAGCCTATAATTACTAAAATGTTATAGCGGCTTTGCACTGGCCTACGAATCACGGCTGCGATCTTTGGCCGAGATTATTATTAGACCTCTGTGCGAAGAATATGGCCCGCTACACACTAGCGGATGCAGACAGCTCGCGAAAAGTATTCCCAGACGCGAGATGTCCCGAACTCGACACGAATGCCTTGGTGCGATTGTTGTTGTGTAGTTAGTTGCCTACTAACGGGCGTCTCAATATTGTTTATTACGTTAGATTATAGAAAAATCCCAAACAATTAATAATGTATTACAATGTTCGTTAAAAAAATAAATAAATAAGAAAATTAAATGACTGCATCTTTTATCAAATCATCACCAATAAAAATTATTATTAAAACTAGTTATTTATGCAAAAAAGTGTGTTAACTTAGTCTTTTTTTACGCACGGACCGCTTCGCCATATAACTTATTCAATTTTTTATTTGGGATCGATTTTTCATAGAATATATTTATATCAGAAAAAAAAACCTAAATATATCCAATTAGCATATTAATAAAGCGCCGTGTCATACACTATGTTTGATAATAAAATTATTATAATAATAATTTGGCAAAAAATGTTTGAATTATACGGTGTTCACTTTAGGCACTAGTGTGTAATGTAAATTACTGGACCTTTTTGTTATACCCACCCCACAGAAATCGTATAAAACATGCCAAATTGACAAAAAAGTACACTTTTAGTGATTTATCACGTCTGAAATATAATTGGAGAAAATAAAAAGCCCCTTTATCTAACCAGAACTAACCATGACCGCCCTTTCTGGCTGATTCTCGTGGGGCCAGAGGGGGCAGTCATGGTTAGTTCTAGTTAGTTAAAGCGGTTTTTTATTTTCCCCAATTGATTTAGGCGTGATAAATCACTAAAAGTATACCTAAAAATTGAAAATAAAACCATTCCTCTCCCATCAATACCTTCGCCCGACTTCGACTGATGTCGTAAATCGTTCGTGTTTGGGAATACTTTTCGTGAGCTGTCTGCATCCGCTAGTCCCGCTACACTCGTAATGTTCACGGTTACGTTTATTGTTTCCCTTAGTCACGATCTCAGAAGTGGGGAGGGTCGCGAAGCGCGAACGCAAAGCTGCGAAACCATCCACACTCGCAATTTAAAACGTTCGCGGTCTTTGAAAATCGTGTAGAGCTTGTCTTTAAAGACGGTTCTACACTCACGCGCGTAGAACGCAAGTGTGGATAGTCTTCGGATTTGCGTTGGCGCTTTAAGGCATTTCCTATTTGATGTCGGGATTTTGGCCCATAACAGATAGAAATAAGGAACGTAAGCGTGAACACTGCAAGTGTAGAAGAGGGTCATATTGTTGTTCAAAGCCGCGATTCGCGGACCAGTGTAGAGCCGCTCTAAAATGCTTACAATAGAGTTTACATATCAGCAAATCTGAATATTTTTATGTTTTATTTATTTATTTTTTTAATAATGATTAAAATAATTCTTCCTGGTGCCGCATTATCCTTGGAGAAGCTTTATTGCGCATGCGATAATTTAGCTTACGTGATCATGTTATTTGAATCTATTGTGCATGCGTCATAAAATAAGTAAGGGTAAGTTTATGACAAACGCAGTAGTTTATTGAAGTCGCGTGCGCAGTAGATTAAAATAAGTTAGGTTAAGTTTATGACAAAAGCATGCACAAAAGATTAAAATAACATAGATCACGTGAGCAAAACTTAAAGCAAGCGCGGTAAAATTAAAAAGCTCCAGGAAGAATCATTTTACTTTATTATAATACACACATATGAAATTAATATATATTTTTTTTTAATGAGAACATATAAGTTATGTTTAAACTAGCCACAAAGAGTAAATGCGAGTAATACATGCAGGCCACTTTATATAAACTATCTAGAGCTTTAGCATTTCAAAATACAAATTTCTTCAAACTCGAAACAAATCTTGCTTTTTTTTGCATTTTACACCTTCTTGCCTCTCTTGCAATTTGAGTCGTTAGCTTCATGCGGTTTTCAAAATATTATACTCCTAATCAACGAGGTCTTATAGTTGGAGATAATAATTTATACACAGTGTGGTGCAAATATTTGACGCATATCTTGGATTTGTTATATTCGTTACAAACATGGATAAATCTAAAAAGATAAAAAAATAATAAATAAGTTTAGAAACTTTGGGAATTTTTGTGTTTTAATATTTTTTTTGTAATGTGTGATATAATATTTTAAAAACTATCTTTTAGAAAAATATGTTTATTTATATTAAAATTTATTATGCATTTTAAAATTATAAATTTGACGTCTTGTATTGTTATTACCATCTCCCACGTTGTATTCGTCCACGTCCTATTTATAATCTTAACTTTATTAAATATGAAATGTTTCTTGCAAAATGTAATGTCCTATTTATCAATATTTTTGGTGTGGTGAATTGTGAGATCCAGTTTTATAAAACAAATAAATCGCCAGCAGTTTTAAAAATATATTTAAAAATCAAGTTTATGAAAAATATCAGGCACCAAAAATTTTGTCTAGTTCAATGTCTCAAAAACACAATCATGTTCGATGTGGTTTAAAAATATTGCTAATTCCCATTCCTTACTTATGAGTATTTTAGTTCTGCAAAACAAAAGGTCTTTTAACGTTTTGGGCATCGGCCGAAAAAGTTTGGATGCCTCTTTCGGCGCCTTCCAAACTATTAGCATTAATAGTTCTATCCTAACTTTAATTACTCTTTAAATATTTTATAATAAATCTTAAACTGGATTGTGTCTAATGAGTTCACCAATTGATTGACGCAGTTAAATATTTACTCTTATTTTAAACAATTTTCCACGGCGCCTTAAATAATTACATTTTTTATGATAAATTTTCGTTATTTTTGACGCATAGGCAAGTTCAAAATTTAATTTCAGCAAGCCAAAATATATAGAAATACAGAAAGAATCTTTGTTGACTTTGATCGGCCACGAAACAGCCCTGGCCCCGAGACTATTTCTTCCCTTGCCCCAGCAGCTTCTAACAGAGCAACACGGAGTGCCATTTCCATGCATCCTTTTGCAATCCTTCTAGAGGGGCCCTAAACGCAGTTTTAGAAAATGTTATGTTTTCGCTACTGATAACTTGTCGTAAAAATATTTATTACCTTAACTTTGTAGGGGTGGGTAAAATTTTTATAAATGTAAATTTAAAAGTTCCAAATAGATTTGAAAGGCACCATCTTGATAACCTAAAATAAAACGCCCAGTATCTTGAAACTGAAACGTTTGTCGACCTATTATTACAAGAAGTTTGTCATTCAAATGTGGTCCAACCTATATTGAAAGTAACTCAAATTAGTAAGAGGATTAAAACTTAGCTATACCATCTGGTTAAACATACTCTATCCCTCTAACTTAATGTCCTCTTCCCGAGTCATCCCGACAATATCCGACGGATTCTCTTCCCGCCCCGACCGGAAACGCTCTCGCGAAAGCAGGAATACGAGGCAGCAGGATCCCGGGCAGTGTGACGTCACACGCGGAAAGATCCTGTCCTGTAGTCGGGCTGGCGCAAACCGATCCGTCCACTGACACCATCCCGCCGGTATATTCGCGATTTCCTTCTCGTCAATTTTCCGTGTTTTTTCCGGTAAAATTACTGGTCAAATAGACAATAATTTGCTTTTCTGATAGATTTTGTTTATTCCTGCCGTTACGTATTTGCCTTTAAGTATTGTTTACTAAGTGTACTAAGTCAATTCTCAGTGCAGTGCCCTTCTCTGTCACATGTGTGTTGTCTATTACTTACTATATGTATAAGAACCATGTCTTACGGTGAAAATGTAGGAAATGTATAACTGAAAAATTATTTCGGATAACTAAACAAAACTTAAATAAACTTAGTGGGTTCTGAGATGTTTAAAAACTGGAAGTTTGGAAGCAAACAGGTAGGTAAAGTTTGGAGTTTTCCGAAGAAGCCACGTTAGGAACGCGTGGGGAAGGTCATTATACTCGGTTAACCAGTTTATTTTGCCGGTTGGATAGTTATTTATTGAATTTTATACTTTTTATTTTTTTTCATGTGTATTTTGTTTTGAATTATTAACATCTTTGTTTAAGGCTTAAAGGTGATTATTTAAAGTCATTGAATTTATTGGAGTAGGTTTAATGTCTCATCACATTGCATAATAAATATTTGGTTTAAAACAACATCTTTACTATTTGTTTTTAAGCAAATAAAAAAAAATCTTAGACTGCTAAGAAACAGCAGAAAATAGTTCTTTAAATAAAATATTCAATTTTATGTTATTATTTGACACATTTGTCATTTTAACAGATGTTTTATTTATGTAGAGTTCGGAAAGCTGATTGGTTTAATTTAGCACACTCTGTAAAGAACTTGCAGATATATTTTAAATCACTGACGTAACACTATCATTAAATATAATTAATATAATTAGTCATATAATGCGTCCAGCTACAGAGGATAGATTCCCAACAGTTCCAGCGGGGAAAAATTTTAAAAATTATTTATGCCAATATAAAAGTTTAAATAATTATTAAAAATAACCCAGGTTTATTTTGAAAGTTTTGTGAATAATACACATATAAGAAAAAGTTGTTCATAATTAAACGTCTAAATATGGGATGGGTGCTATTAAAACAAGTACACTTCTTTTGTTTTCGTCGCATGTTTTCGTAAACATTGCTTTATAGCGTGCAATAATATTGTAGCAAGAATACAGCAAATGACCTATTCATGTTAATGCGACATTCTGTACATTAAAACATACATTTTAATAACTACTTTTCCTAATAAATTTTATATATAGCTCACACAAATAAAGGTAGTTTATTTCTTTTTATTTTTTTGTTGCTTTTTATAGATCATAATATGTTTTTTTTTAAATTATTCATTTATTTTTATGAATAATTTTATAGGTCAAATTTATGAATTTTTTTATTCAATATTTTTATGTGTAAAATATCCTTTAGAAATGTGGCGTATGGAGTATGATTTGGAGAGGCTGCCGGAGGACTTTAATTTTGTATACTTCTTATGATGAATTGATTGTAAGATACGGCAAAAAATATGCGCCAAAGCATTACTTTTTCTTTCTAATCTTCTACGTTTCTAAGGCTAAGATTTTGATATTTTTGGGCCTAGTAGGTATCATTTAACGTTAAGTTTCCTACCTTTAACCTCTTACAAATATTTTAAGTTTAGTAACCTGGTGCCAAATCAGGACTGTAGGGCAAATGACTTATTAATTCGATTGTTCCAGTCTCAAATGGTCAGTTGGGACATTAGGACTTCGTGCAAATAAATGGTTCTGTATCCTTAATAATTAATTAACTGTTTTACGTTATTCTAAAGGTGCTGTTGCCACATAATTAGTTTTTCCGAAATAACATCTTTTGTTGGGCTTGGTTTATTTTTACATTGTCAGAATATGTGGGATCTGAAGAAACTATTTTGCCATGTGATATTTTATACAGGGTGTTACAAAAAACATGGAAGAAAGCTTAATGGGGAATTTATTGGCCAAAAATAAGACAAAATGGCCTTATTTCAGGATACAGAGTGTAAGAAAAAAAATTCAGAATTGCGAATATTCTCTTTTTTTAAATCGGATTTTTTGATTTGAATGAAATTTGTTTAGAACAATAACCAAGATACATCTTTTGATGAAAAGTTTTTGTTACTATTATGGATTTTTTTAAATTATTTTATCCTTACTTTTTGGTATTGATATTATTATTAATAATTTAATACGTGGTACTTCTTTATTGCTTTGTTTTACATAACGGTTTTCGAAATATTCTTATTTTAAAGTTGCGTGAAACGAAAAGAGTATCATTGATAATTAAAAGCAATAATATTTTTTACAACAAAATGTTTTAAGTATTTACCCTTTGCTAAAATACATTAATTAAACCATAGTTGTATTTTATTTTCAATTAGAATTATTGACAGTTTTAAATATTACCTGTTTTGTACCACGCAAGTTTAAAATAAATATATCTCTGAATCCGTTAAGGTTATTGAGGTATTTTAAGAGAACATTTTTTTATATAGAACAAAGCAGGAAAAAGGTACCAAATTATTAGTAATAAGAATATCAAAAAGTTATGATGAAATAAAAATAAAAAATAAATGAAATTGCCCGACTGTTCCAAATATACCAAGTTTTATTCGACTCAAAAAAAACAAGATTTTAAAATAAATGGGAAAAAGCAACTCTAAAAACTTTTCTTTTACAGCCTGTATTTATGGGCTATGTTTATTTAAAATTTTTGTCTTTTTTTTGGCCACGGAATCTCCCATTAAGCGTTGCTTCATGTTTTTAAAACATTTTAAAACACTCGTATATTATGCTGGCGGAAGTTTCGCCTAAGATTGTCTCTGTTTCCCTGTATGTCACATAACGGTATAACATTACTTGTTTTTTCACAGCATTTATGTTTTTTGACACAATTACTGATTTTGGACGACCTTTACGACTTTCATAGGTGAGCGAATGGCGAACACATTTCAATTTCTTATATCAGAGTTTCACAGTGGCAAGGGATGAGAATTTCTCGCTGGGACAAGATTTTTATGGGACACACACACTACACAACACAAACCGCATTCGAATAGCAAAAGGTTCTGAAACAGGTCATAGTAAAAAAAGTCAATCTTGGTAGTCAGATGAGATGGCACTTGACAACACTTAATGTTACCAAGGCTCAAAATCTGAGTAGTACCTCTCGTTTTACCACAGATCCATTTTGTAAGACTTGTAATATCATGTTGCTGGTGATTTTTTGTCGAATTTCTGGTTATTTATGTTATAGAGCCACCTTTCCCGCCAGAAAAGATCACTTTTGCCTTCGTCTGTTTGACTATTACCGAATTACCACAGATAAAATTCGAATTTCTTCAAATACACCTAAATACAGTCGTTTAACTGTGTTGGTTAAATTCTGATTGCTACTTTCTAGTCTAGGTACTTATCTCTTTCTCTCTCCTGTTAATTATAAACCACAAACTATTTACGATCTCACTTTTAACTACCGTATTTTAAGATTTTGATAAGGAATTCAGTTTAAATCACTTAAGATAAGCCTAATGTAATAAGAAGTATACAAAATTGATCGGTAGATAGTACCAGACACGTAACGGATGAACTAGTTCATGGTGTATATTTATAATTGAATATTAAGGAGATGTAGGAGATTCAATAAAGATAAAGTAGGCTCGGCGGTATCAAAAAGTAGTTTAAATTGCGATATCTCGTATCTTTATTTTGTTTTTTACGTGTTGTAAATTGATTTATGCTTAATGCGTATAATTTAAAAAGAATGTACTAATTATAGTCCGGGAGGTTACCGCATAAAAGCAAGAAAATAAGAGATACGCATAAAACATTTTTGTAGCCCTTTTAGTTTTAGAGATATTTACGATTTAAATTGAAAATAAAAACGCACATATTCTTCTATATTTATCTAAATTGTGGAGCCTGCCTCCTGCCTACCTCTGAACTACCCCCCTTTTACGTGTGGGTATTGGTATCCAGACAGAACCAACAGTTTACCTTATATTCCGAGCTACACCCAACAACACACATTGTTCACTGGTGGTCACCCATTTAGTTACTGACCGTACTTAGTATGTGTCGCTTAACTTCGCTCTTGTCAAATTAATTTTATTACGTCCTACGGAAACATTGATTTGATTATTACTTAGTTGGTAATCGCAAAGTAATTTGCTAGTATTTTAATAGTATAACACAAGAAAGGACACTTAACTTAAAACTGTCATAACGAAACAAAAAGGAAGCTCTGTTACTACCCCCTGATTTGTGTGGAAAAATCCTTAACATTGTTTAAAAATCATCAAAATTTGTAAAGAAAGGTGAAAAAAAGTCAAAATTAACTAGTTAAGACATTTTAAAATAACTGGATATATTACAAAATAACTACAAAATCCAATAAAATAATGATCACTTAGATACAACAAAATATATGATTTTTGCCTATAGATATGATAGAGGCACGCAAGGTTGATTATTTCCCAAATTAGTATAGTTGGATCAGTACTAAAATAAAAAGTATGTGCTCTTTGAAAAGAAAAAAAAAACATAAAAAGTAGAAAAATGTTTGATTTGTACTGGCGGCCGCCTTTGTTTTTATAAGGAATATTTTTAGAGACACGTGCGGGAAGCGGCACATTATAAAAAGCAAAGGCGGCCGCAGTTTAATTTAAACCTTTTTGGCTACTTTTTATATATTTTTTTCCTTTCAAAGCGAACCAAATTTTCATTCTAATACTTATTCAGCCATACTATTATTATGTCGCGTGGGGTTTCAAAAAATGAGAAAACTGTCACTTCCATAAAACACCCTAAAGAAAAAAAAAATGTTTATGTTAATCTAATAATAAAATTTGGAGAATATTTTAAATGTCTTATTTTTTTTAACATGCCTAAGTTTTTGTTTAATAAAAATAATACAAATGCTCCATTGTGTAATGTTTTATGCCTCGTTACTTCCGTCTTGTAGGCAAGTAATACAGTTTTGTGGAAGTGACACGTGACGGGCCAGGCAGGAAGTTTAAGGACGAAAATTTGGCAGGAAACGGATTAGAGTGCATTAACTTCAGGATTAAATTTCCGAAAGCTAAATGTGCAGCGGGGGTCGCTAGAAATAATAATGTAACTAATAAGAAATTCCTAAAATAACAAATGGCGGGTGGGGAAAATTAGGGACGGAAGCTTTTTGGATCGCAGGAAAGAGAAAATTACAAGATTGCCTATAGCGTTTGATATTGGGTAAAAGTGTGAAAGTAAAATTAATTGGATTTTCTTTATCACACAGTGTTGGGTTTTCAAAGGTAATTATTATAAATGGAGTGCTTTGTCAGTTCTCTTCTTTTCCTTTTTTTTTGGAGGTGAAGTATTTATGCGGAAAAATTTTTCGTGTGGCAAGATTAACTAAGTATCTCCAGCCGTTTTCAGGTGAATGTGAATATGGATATTTTTTATTGTGAAATTTCAAAACTCAGTCGAATTACGCGTAAAGCTTTTATTGATTGTTTTTTTATTTTTGGTGAATTATTTGACATCAAAATATTAATTTTTGGCTTATCTTGGCCACTTTGATCGAAGAAAAAAGTGAACAAATTTTTTAAAAGCTGTTATAATTTGATATATGGGGTAGGTAGGTAGGTAGGTAGGTTTAAAGTGAGTGGACTTTTTACGCCCTCCACTGCGACCGCTCGGTCTATTGTGGCTCACACCTTTTTATATTTCTCTCAATCGGACTTCTAATGAATCCGATACCAGATTGGGAGAGAGTTCTTACATCTCCTCGTACCCGTGTCGCTACCGGACACGAGCACAATGTGTTCTGATGTGTTCTGGTGTCCCTGTCTCCTGGAGAGTATGACAAGCAGACGATTAGATCCGTCATGCCCTCCTCTCCCAGTCTAGTGACGTGAGTAGCTACCAGGTCCTTGTTATAGGAACCAGATGTTCTTTCTGAGGCCGCATCTCTGGCTTTACCCTATGAAAACGGTCCTATCCACTTCCTGGGAACCCTTTTTCGTATAAAGGCGGTTCTGTCCGCTTTCTGTTTGGATTCAAGGAACCCTTCCTAAGCACCTGATTGTTCGGGATGGATTAGCTCTTCCCCGTGAAACAGGCGCCGCGCCGGAGACTTCAGGGGCACCTTTCGAAACGGATTCATCCGTTTCGGTCGGCGCACCTTTGTCTGCTTGTGGCCTTGAGTGGCACCTCTCGAAACAGATCTATCGGCGCACCTTTGTCACTTTTTTCCTATGAAAGCGGTTCTGTTCGCTTACTGTTTGGAGCTAGGAAAGTAATAGTCCACCACGACTCATTAGCGCAGTAAGGCTAGATACTCTGAGAGGTCGCTCTGTATCTCAGAGGCACCGTTGGAGACACCTGTTTAAGGCACAGGATGTCATACACTCATCAGGACGGTATGCTAACGCCTTGAGTTAAGCCTTGTGTTCATCTTAGCTTCGGATCCCGTTCCATACGCTAGCCAAAAGAGTTGCCGATAACCAGCAACTCTAGCGCAATGTCCAAAAGATCCTACTGGGCCCAACCACAACGACGACGTGTGAATACAGAGTTGGGGATATATCGGGTATATTGGACCCAGCATGTTTCAAGGAATCTAAAAATGTAGAAAAATACAGTATGTCATATTGCAAATTGAAAGTTGCGTATCTTGTAAAAAAACGTCAAATTCGACATTCGTTTTGCATTTTATCTTAAACAGATTCAGAAAAAAAAGGGTATGATATTGTTATTTACCATAATAATGTCTTGCTAAATATATAAAACAGTATTATATTAATATGTCCTACCACATTTTTCTTTAATTAAACTAAAATCCATTTTTTGCTTTAATTTTATGACCATATACTAAATTCTAAGCATACAATTTACGCTTAAACGTTACATTTTTAATTAACAGCGTCCATTTTAAGTCATAAGGCTGCAGATTATACCCAGACTTGACGGAAAATTAAAAGCCATAGCTATAAAGAGACTTGGATAATTTTAGCGCAAATTACCGCCCTAATATGCGAAGTAAAAAGACTAACCGACAAAAAGACAACGAATTACAAAGCCTATTCTAGTTAATGTGCAAAAACGAGAAACGAAGAAAAATGAGAAATTGCCCTTCGTGCGTTTAAAATGTCGTTTTCGGGGTTATTTTAAGCTGTTTGTTTTTTGTTCGTGTAAAGTTTATATATATTTATGTATATATATATATATATATATATATATATATATATATATATATATATATATATATATATATATATATATATATATATATATATATATATATATATATATATATATATATATATATATATATATATATATATATATATATATATATATATATATATATATATATATATATATATATATATATATATATATATTATTATTATTATTATTTTAATCTTTACACAGATCAGTAACGCTGTTCTAAAATGGGTAGATGCAATACGCATGTATCTTAAAAAAAATATGCTCCCGAGCTTGCGGCCATTTTAACTTCTCCTCTTTTAAATTTCTTTGGACAAGGGCATTTTTATGGAAAGCTAGTAAGCTGCACGTGTGTAGCCATCCCCAAACAAGAATATGAGTCTCCTTTCTAACTATAAACCTGTATCTCTTCTCTCTGTTGTTGGTATGGTAATGGACGAGTTCATTAATTTTCAAATTTAAAGTACGGATGCCGCCAAATAGATCTACAGCAGATCTCTAGTGACTTTTCTTTGTCCCTTCACATTCCTCACACAACTGGAATAAGTTCCTTAAGGAATCCCAGATCGTTGCTCTTTGCATATCCAAAGCTTTTGACCAGACCTGGCTTAAGGCACCCCTTACGAACTTCCTTTCGACGGTCCTCCACCCAAACTTTGTTCTTGGCTCTCCAGCTTTCTTTCTAGTCGACGTATACCAATTATTGTAAATGGTTATTTTTCCGGCTTCTTTACAGGAAAGCTCCTTTCTCTTGCCCATCGACAGGTGTAGAGGATCTGTGTCTTTTTTATGGGTATTTTTACGGCTTCTGTTCCGAGGAATTAGCCAGTATAATTCTTATTCTGACAGCTCCCAACAGAGCAACGAGTATTGCCACTCTTATGCATTTTTTAATAATCCAACTTAAGACGCCCCGAACTTCCCACTTTGTTTGTTTTTATCCCCAGAGTACCTACACTGTTTAAGTTTTGTGTTTATAAACTTTTTTGCGGCACTTAAGACACCCCCACAGTGCGTTAATACTAAGGCCTTAAGCCCTGGTGGACTACCTCAGGATAAAAAAATAAGTCTTGGTTTGTTCTTAAATCAGAGTAGAGCATACTTGCTTCACATGCCATATACTTATAAAAGTAAGATCCGGATCTTCTGAGAGGAAAATTAATAATGCTGTTACATATAAAATTGCTTAGTAACGCATAACGCACAAGTGTATATCCCTTGCGATATTCCCATCTCTTATGATCTGGACCTGTTAAAATGACCTCTTAAAATTTGATCAACTTAGCAACCTCTGAATACAACAAAAAAGTCACAAAAGAAAATTCCAAAATTCTGTTTTGAAACCGCTTCTCTCACCCAATGCTTCTGCAACTAACCAAAAATTTAGAGAAACTGAAGGAAGACTTCTTTAGCACGATTTTGCTTATAAAACCACTTAGGTCTGGGCAACCGGAAATCTTTTGTTTCATCAGATGTTATGTAATTTTCTTACATAAAAATGTGGTGGTATTATCCGTAGTGATAACACGGTTTAAGAAGTCATCATCTACTATGTACAATAATTGTTCAAATGTTGTGTTCAATTTTATTCAACATTAAAGCATTTCTAATCCTTTTTTAGGAGCATAAATTGTGTGCTTATATCATCAAATTAAGTATAGGATATTATGCTTCATCTTAACAGTTTTTTATGAATAAAACTGATATTTTGTGGTTTAAAAGCAGAAATCGATCTGCTGGTTATTCGTTTTCTTCAACTTAATGATTAAACTCAATATTTTGTGGTAGCATGGTGAGAACAGACGATGCTAAAGTTTTAAACATGTCGGCAATCTTGCGTCCAGCTAAAACTCTTTAAAACTGGTACTTAATGATTTACAATTTTGTGGCTTTTTATTATTTTGGTCGACTTGACTTTTGAAAAAATGTAATACATAGCAATGCATTAACTTTTAAGAATGATGATATAATAATAAATAAATAACTGTATTATCTCCTGTTTCATTACTCTTTTTATCTAAATTAATTTTTACTTTTTAATATAACATTAATAGCATTAACTTCTTAGTATCTCATTTACTGTAAATATTCTATTTTAAATTAACAGTGGCACATTTTCAGCCATAAAGCTGCAGATTAAACCGAAACTTGTCGGAAAGTTAAGGGCTATAGTCATAAAGAGACTCAAACAATGTGAACGCTTTACTTTACCTGCCTACGATGTGTCGTAAAAAGACAAAAAGACAACAACTTACAAGGCCTATTTTAATTAATGTACAGAAAAGAGAAAATAGGAAAAGTGGGAAATTAGCCTCCTTGGGTTAAAAGTGTCATTTTCGGTTTCATGTCAGAGGTTGTTTGTTCTTTGTTTTTTGTTTTGAGGTAAGGCTTGAATATAGAAAATTTTAGTATTTGTTATAGTGTCATTCCAAAAGTGTTAAGTCTAATGAATTATATACATATGTTTTAATTAACTAAATTAATTAATTTGAGGAGAATGGGAAAAGGAGCAAAAGAGACCCACTGGACTAACGTTTCATGTCAAACACAGGCAAAGAGATTTATCTCATATTTGTAGATCAGCTACTTCTGAAAATTAGTAAATTGCTGGATATTAAGTACGTTTTACAGGTTTAAAATAAAGAAAATACAATTTTCTTTTCTTTGATTGTTTTTTATTAAAAAGCATATCATTTATTTATAGCGTTATCAGTTTAAAACCGAAAGTAGGTTTTAAATTTAAATAATCTTTGTTAATATGACTGTTAACGTATCTATATAATAAATTTTAAATATTATTAGAAAAATGGCCACAAATTTAGCAATCTGAACCTAACAAAACCTATATTAATAACGTATCTTAAAGAGCACGTAAAATACCCGGGGCCGTCGCCACTATAAAAGGTGATGACCCACAAATGAATGTTTTTGATATAATATTATTTTTAAATTTTTGTCTAAAAACAATGGGCTAACGTATTTTTTTTATTTTTTTTTTTCAGGTAAGCCAATATTAACTATTCGTTAAGTATGTTGTTAGCCATTCCTAAACGAGGTAAGACAAACTTGGATATTTTCTATGAGATTAGAAGACCAGGGGTGTGGCTTTAAGAGTAAATACTAGATAAATTCACTTTTTAACAGAAGTTATTAACAAGTAGTCCTTTTAAATGTTTACTGAAACTAAAAAAAATCTCCTTTTATCACCAACAATTAGGCTGAAATACTTTTTGGAGGAGCCTAGTAGATATTTATAATCATTATGTACAGAGCCAAAAATGTAGTACTGAGCAAGTGTATTTTTTTGTAGAATCAAATAAAATGCCTTAGGAAATGATTTGTTAAAAAAGAGGGTACGACGTAAAATTATCTTCTTTGATACCTTATTTATCGGTTCCTTTTTAAAGAGTTCGTTTTAGAAACATATATTTTGTATTCATTTTTAGTAACAGCAGAAATAATTGAATTATATGTTTATCGTTTACAAAATTTACAAAATAACAACCTTTAAAAAATCATAAAAAATCGGTTTTTTAAAAATAACTTGAAAACCATTGGTTTTAGAAAAAAAATATAATTGAAATTAAACGCCTGACAAAAATGCGTTATTTTTATTTTATAAACCTTTTTGTAACTGTTTTAGTTTTTAAGATATTTACGATTAAAATTAAAACGCAAATATCTCAAAAACCAGAAGCGCTACGAAAAAATGTATAGAACAAAAAGTATAGATTTTATTAAGTTCTATGAAACAACTACATAATAATTATTAATAAAATAAGTAATAAAGGGAATATGAGCAAAAACGTGAATTAGGGCAAGAATTAAGTTCTTCTATTATTTTATTGTAAAACTGTTAAAATTTGAAAAAAAAAATAGGTATTTATTGCCTCCAGATTCTATTTTCTACTTTAAATTGCACATTTCTTATATGAACTAAAATACTTCCGTTGTTACTAAAAATAAATATGAAATGCTTTTTTATTGTCACGTATCAAAAAAAAAAAAGATTTTTTTTAAACTAAGCAAGAAAGGTGTTTCATCAGGAAAATGTTAATGTTATGTTGTATTTCTTTTATTTCAATTCAAATAATTTTCTTAAAAGCTCCTTGGAATTCTACAGGAAAAATACACAAGATGCCCATTAGCCTATTTCAGATTTTATTATTTGAGTCGTGATTGGATGACCCCGTATGGTTTGTTAGGACGAAAAGCCAAATATTTTTTCTTATGAGGACCTAAAAAGAGTTGTATATGTCGTAGCCACATAGTAAATTCGGCCGTTTTTTAAAATGACTAGCCACTTTATAAAACGCGGCTATATTCTAAAACAATCGTTAAGTTTGAATTGTTTTATAATACGGCTAGTGCTTTTGGCCATTTTATAAACTGGCCGCATACGAGCCACATTCTCAAATAGATGATTATGATAAAGAAATTTTACAATTTAGGAGGAAAACCTAACGACAACTAACCAAAAACCAACCAGAACTAGGTAATAGTTTTTAATTATTGGGAACCGTAAACAACAACTTCCAAACTATTAGTAGTAAACTATAGTTTTTGGTTAGTTGTCGTTTGGTTTTCCTTTTTAAATTGTAAATTTTCTTTTTATAATCATATATTTGAGAATATGGCTTATATTTGATCGGCCAATTTATAAAATGGCTAAAAACACTTGCCATATTATAAAATAATTTGGGCTAAACAATTATTTTACCATGTGGCCGCGTTTTATAAGGTGTCTAGCTAGCCATTTTAAAAAACGGCGGAATTTACTATGTGGTTACGACATATACAAATACTTTGTAATTTCTTGATATGTTTATGGGCCAAAATCTATAATTATTTAATATATTTACCATATAAAATATTTAATGGTTATGGTAGTTTTAAAGTCCTGCCTCTTTAATCTGCAGGTATTTGTTTTTTTTTTTGATAAAACCTAATTTTCATGAATCATACATAATAGCAGAATAGATTGCAGCAGGGTTGCTTAGCAAAATTTAGCCACAACTATCTTTAATTAAATATACCGGCTGATCCAGGCGTATGGCTTACCCTCATTTTTTTCATGTTTGAAGATAGAAAAACAAATTTATATATAAAAAATTTCAATATGCAGGGTGTCTCAACCGGAAGTCACGTCATTTGTCAAAAACGTTAAATTTGAGTTTATGTTATCAATCAGTTTTATTTTTCTATCTTAAAAAGTGCCAAAAAAAAAGGGTAAGTCATGCTTTTGGATCACTCGGTATATTTAATTAAAGTTAGTTGCGGCTTTTGCCAGGCAACCCTGAAGTAATTTATTCTAGTCTCATCTATTATAATTTTCATACTTCTGCACAATAATGGTAACTGGTTTTAAAATAATAGAGAATTATATGGATTTAAATTTTGTACAAACCATTAATTATGACTGGGAGTCATTTAGTTTAAATTATGCACCGCAATTGTAACTTTTTGATTAGGTAATTAACGCAAAATAATTGCTATATGTATTTTGGATTTAATATTATGTGTATTCAATTTTGTGGCTAAGTATGTATAATAAATAAACTCTTATATGAAATTTTTAATTTTTAATCTAAAATAATATCATTTTAGAGTTCCACAGCACTAAATTTATAATAAATAAACCTTTTTAAAATAAAAAGAGAAGGAAAAGTTTTCCAAAAACTTTCCTTGTCAATACAAAATCGAATTGTAAAGAATATTTTTTTAAAACGTGAAAAAAAGGGCCTTTTTCTCGTTGCAAAATAATCCTAGTTTAAAAATAATTTAAAATATTACCTTTAACCTCTTTCCAAAAAAAAAAAAAATATTTTTTTTCCTTGACCCCAAATATTTTTGAGATGAAAGGCAATTTAATACATATTTTATATTAGAATTTTTCCCCCGACTCCCTTTTTATAAACTGATCATTAATTGAATTAGTTTATTGGGAGTGTACAAGAAAACCAAAAAAAAAATTATTAAAATATTACATAGTACTCAGGTACTCAGAGCTGTCGCAATTACTTTTAAAACGTAATTTAATTACAATTAGTAATTAAAACTAAAAGTAATTGATTATTTTAGCAATTTCTTTATTTAAATTACTATTAAACACGATATACTAAACAAATAAAATATTTATACAAATATACATCATGTTCAACATTAAATAACTATAAAATTATAAAAAAAAAATATTCTTTCCCAAAAAACAACAGATTTTCCCACAAAATACTAAATCAGCGCAAAGGCGGCGTTAGCCGGATTCAAAGCAGCCCGCCGTGTTTCAAGATGCTCTATCTGGCTGGCCTAAATTCCGGCAGTTTTTCCATAAAAGGATAATTGAATTTTTCTTAGTAATTCAATTATTTATTAGGTAATTGAATTATTTTCTATGTAATTCAATTACTTTGTAAGTAATAGAATTACCTTTTAAGTAATTAAATTACTTGGGAGCCTTGCTATTTGTCCACTTACATGTCCCAGAGGTTTTAGGGTTTAGGGTTTAGGTTTTATAATGCTTCAGTTTAGCAAGTACCCCTTTAATTTTTTTGGAATATCTTTTAAATAGGCTGTACTTTTAAGAAACATTTTTCACCTTTTTATGCTGCAAAATTTTCTCACACACGTACTGCTTCCGGCGCATTACATGTATTCTGAGTTTTAACCATAAAATCAAATTAGGTAGAAGTATTTTTTCTTTTTGAACGAAATTTAATTGGACCTCTGCTTTAAAAGTTTATTCCTTAAAATGTAATCAATTTTATTTGGTTTATTTACGAAGAAAGTAATAAAGTGTACGATTTTAATTAAAAGGCCCTTTTAAGTTAAAGCTCCGAGAACTTTTTATATATTTTCGTTAAATTTACTTTGAATGCCCATTAATCAGCTCCCTCTCTTGGTGGATTTGGGTTTTTGGCTTAATACACAGGGTCATCCAACAAGAACTGATTAGGGCCATATTGGTGGTTTTCATTGGAGGATAACTGGGGAGAGGGGCTTTTTGAAACCATTTAAATACTTTTGTGTAATAACTAAATTTTTGACCTATCTTATTTTTTTTACTGTTTATGGTCAATATACACCACTGTTCATGTAATTCTAAAAAGTTTTAGGAATGCAACTTAAAGCGTACAGGGTCTTTGATTATACTTACTTGGCATATGAAGCCTTAATTTTAAAAAATAAAAAAGAAGTTTTATGTAAAAACTGTATGTTTTTTTTCTCATATTATCTTTTGAAATTATCAGTCAAAAAATATCGCATGAAAAAAATGAAAAAATATGGGCAACAAAAATATTTTTTCTAATTTTAAATATATATACATTGATGATATTTTAGTCAACAGTTTGAGATATTTTAGCTTAAATTATAAATAAATTCCAAAGAAGTCATGTTAGTATCAAAAACACCATGGAAACAATAAATAGAATGGAATGGAATGGAATAGAATAGAATAGAATAGAATTAAAAAAGCGCAAAATAGCGATTTTTTTATTCTTCTGAATAGCCCATATACAAGAAAGCAATATAAATCATATCTAATAGTTAAAATGATAAACTTTAACTTTTTACAATATCGAGACGTCAAATTTATCATAACAATTATTGTTTCCATGAATTTCTTGAGACTAATATGATTTTGTTTTAATTTAATCATAATATAAGATAAAACATCTTAAAAATGGTTTACTTAAACATCATCAATGTATATAAATTTGAAATCAGAAAAAAAGATCTTTTGTTGTAGCCCGTAATATATTTGGGGTGTTCCATTTAAAAAAGTTGAAGTTACCTATAGTTTTTAATTTTTTTAATGGGTTTTTTTTACTGATAATTTTAAAAGATAATATGGAAAAAAAACCTGCAATTTATTTAAAAAAAAACATTTTTTTAATAATAATGGCTCCAGATGCCATGTAAAAATAATCAAAGACCCTGTACAGTGTTCACACTTGTATGAATCCAACAATAACTGTCCAAAAGGCAACTTTAATTTTAAGCAGCTTTTGTAAAAAATTCTCAAAAGTTCAAAAATAAAAAAGTTGTAAGTTACACCAGAATAAATCCACTGACGAAGTTTTAGACGAGTATTATTTATTTCAAAATTTAAAGCCTGGACCTTGGATGCCTATATACTGTCAAGATATTTATGACAATAAACAAATAAATATGAGTTTTATTATATTAAAAAAACCCTCAAAAACGCTTTTTATTATTTTATGTGGTTTTTCTTTGGTTTTATAAAAAGTCCCTAATTAAAATCTTTATAATTTCCTTTTTCAACAAGAAAATATTATCTAAATTTACTTAATCCCCGAATCCCCCAGCTAATTTAAATTTAAAAATTTTTCAAGGAAAACAGTTGTATTTGACGCCGTTGAAATTCTCAGAACGTGACGAAACTTTTAGATTACCATGAAGGGCGAAAGTTGAAGCCTTACCCCCTTTTTTGACTGATCAAAAGTTTGGACTTTGACCTATTTTAGAAAAAATTAGACCTTATTTAATGCAAACTCTTAAAATTGCTTACAAACGGTGCTCTTGATAACACCATCCTTTTTGAAATAAAATGCAAATTTGGTGTTTTTATTTAATTATACCAATAAAAATAGCATTCTTAATTCATTGAAAATACTTGTTTCCAAACCTAAAGTTTTTTTTTAAGAACAATTCAAAATAAATTAAAATTTGATTTCAGAACAGACTGTAAAGTTATGAAATGAAATAATTGTAAATAAATCTTACTACTTATAGTTATTTCGCAAAACTTAGTGAAGAAATCTGACCAAAAAGTAGTGATGAGCGAGACCGGTCTTGGTCTTGCGGTCTTGGTCTTGGTCTTGCAGCAAGACCAAGACCGAGACCAAGACCAAGACCGCCTTCTCGCTTGCAAGACCAAGACCAAGACCAGGGTATGCAAGACCAAGACCGAGGGGTGCAAGACTACGCAAGACCAAGACCGACCTGCAAGACTCTTGCACTTTTGTCACTTTTTTTTTTAAATTATAATATTCAATTGTTATATTCAATATACAGAGGTATTTCATACAGACATGACAAAAAATGTGTCGAGAACTGCCTAAAAAGGCGATTATTTTATGAGTAACAGGTATTTTTAATAAAATAATAATTAAATCGATCACTACGATAACTAGTAGATTCAGTAACATGTTTCAAAAATTTCAAAGATTGTGACTCAATGGTCCGACAAAGCTCGATATCTCCAAAACCGTTTACGACAGAGAAAAACTAAGAGTACAAAAGTTATAGAAGCTGATAATTACTTACCCATTCCTAATGTTTTTTTTTTTTTTTTAAATTAGGTATCTAGTGATGCCACTTACTGGATCAATTGTCATTTTATATAGGAATACTTTATATATAAATGGATTTTAAATTTTACTTCCGGTTTAGACGGAAAAGTCAAAACAATACCAAAAGTATAATGATGACGTCATTTTTGTCAAAACCGAAAATGATATATAAAAAACCATCTACGTCGACATTATACCTATATGGCAGTTCAAGAATTTTCAGCATAATATACAGGGAAGCGATTTTTTTAAATGAGTTTTTTGCTATAATTTTTCTGTTTTAGGTTAAAAGCTAAAAATAAGAAAGTTTTCTTGAGTGGTAGTGGATTTTTTGGAAAATTCTGAAATAAAAAATAATTTCACATTTTACGCCCTTTTTTCTATAATTTTTGTATATTCAGTTTTTTACCATTATGAACGGTTTCGGATATATCGATCTTTGTCGCACTATCGAGCCAACTTGTATATGCAGAATGTTTATAAAGTATTTGTACAAACTTTGTACGGCAAATTTTTGACTAATTTGAACACAGAAAGTTTATCTGAACTGAAAAGCTTTCTAAATACCTTTTTTTAATTAGAAACCAATGTTTACATATCAGAATCATTTTCATGGAAATTTCACATCTGGTTGAAATTAAAAGTTTTTTTTCTGCCCTCAGAGTACTCAGTATTGTAATTTTATATGCTTCTTCAAAGAAAATTTAAATATTTCCTATCACTAAAATAAAGCGCTATAAATAAATAAACCCCTATATTTAAAATATCCTTTTTAATCAAATAATTTAAATGTACATGTAAGGTTAAAATTGGTATATTTTAAAATTTTACAGCAAAAAATATAGTCTCCATCTTTAATTATTTGTAAGTATTAAAAAAATATATATTTTATTTAAGATTGCTTAGTTTAAATTATTACTACCAAAAAAAGCAAGACCAGCAAGACTCTTGCAGCAAGACCAAGACCGGGTTTTGCAAGACCAAGACCAAGACTAGCCCGGTCTTGGTCTTGGTCTTGCTTTGCTCATCACTACCAAAAAGCATAAATCTGAGAAAAAGAGCCATTTCGTGGCTTCCTTCACTTTATATTTTCATAAAAATATTAGAGATATAGGACAAAAATAAGTTAAGTTTTTGTCCGGAATAATAAAAACGACTATACAACTTTGATATTTCTCGACACCTTAAATTTTGAAAATGACATATATCAAATATATTTAATTATTCTCGTTAATTTAAAACGGATCATAAAATATCAAACATTACCCTCTCATGCCCCTTTCCTATCAAGCAATATGGCAAAAATTAAACCATATGTCGCTTATTCTCAAATAGTAATACCAAAGAAGGTACTCCCAAAATTTTAAAAATTTCCCAATTGTTGGGGTT